>JAAGNO010030416.1:35836-50357 GCA_033439905.1 Ceryle rudis
GCCCCATCCCTGGAGACATTCAAGGTGGGGCTTGACAGAGCTCTGAGCAAGCTGCTCTAGTTGAGGATGTCCCTGCTGTCAGCAGGAGGTTTGGACTAGATGACCTCTAGAGGTCCCTTCCAACCCAGACATTTCTATGATTCTATGATTCATACAGGCTGGGGAATGATGACATTTAGAGCAGCCCTTTGGAGGACTTGGGGGTACTGGTGGCTGAAAAGCTTGACATGAGCCAGCAATGTACTCTTGCGTCGCAGAAGGCCAACCATACCCTGCATCCAAAGTGTGGCCAGCAGGTCAAAGGAGGTTATTTTGCCACTCTTCTCTGGTGAGACCTCACCTGGAGTACTGTGTCCAGCAATGGGGTCCCCAGTGCAAAAAGGAAATGGACCTATTGACACAGGTCCAGAGGGGGGTCACAAAAACAATCAGAGGGCTGGAGCCCCTCTCCTGTGTTGGGGTGGTTCAGCCTGGAGAATTCTCCAGTGAGACCTTATTACAGGTTTTCAGTACTTAAAGGGGGTCTATAAGAAAGATGGGGACAGTGTTTTTAGCAGGGCCTTTTGTGACAGGATAATGGGTAATCGTTTTAACCTAAAAGAGAGTAGAATTAGTCTAGACAGAATGAAGAAATTTTGTACAATGAAGGTGGTGAAACACTGGAAGAGGTTGCCCAGAGCAGTGGTAGAAGTTCTACCCCTGGAAATATTCAAGATTAGGCTGAATGGTGTTCTTGAGTAACCTCATGTATTGAAAGATGTCCTTGCACACTGCAAGGGTGATAGACTAGATGACCTTTAATGGTTCCTTCTAACCCAAACCATTCATATAAATAAGAAATGCACAATTTAAGCTACTAGAAAAGGCTGCTTAGGAAGGCAGTCTCTTCTATATTTCTTTGTTTTACGATTACTTATCCTATTTTCCTAAATACTCGTTCTTCCCTTTCTTCAAGCAAAAATGGATTTTGTATATCCAGAAGTCATCTGGAAGTGAGTAGGTAACAAGCTGCCATTTTGAAGTAAGGTACAAGGCTAGAATGGTACCTCAAATTGATGTTCTTTGCAGATTTCTGTATGAATGCAGGCTGAGACATAGGTTTAAGTCTCTGAAAAGAACTAGAATCATAGTAAGAAGGACAGAGCTCTGATAAACTTTAGTCAATACTTAAAAAAACCCCAAACCAAACAACTTAAGAATATAGAGATCCAAAAGTACCTAACCACTTCTCCACCATTCTTTACGAAGCTGGGCTAAAGAAGGCTAAAGAAGTATTCTGATTCTGAAGGCAACTGTGAACAGCAAATACAAACAAAATGATCAGTGCTAATAAAGCCAGAGAGAAAACCCACTTCAGAAGTGGGTCAAAGATTAAGAAGATTTGTTTTAGGGAAATTTCTGGTTTATAAATGGTACACACTTGTTGCATGAGGCTTCAGGACATAAGTGATCCCTGCTACCCTATTAATTATCCCTCTGTCTGCAGGGAAGTCCACCTCTAAATGACAGTGCATCCCATCTATGTGGAAGTCTTTCATGGGGCATGGAGTATAATTCACTAAGTAGTAAATTAGAGAAGAACTGGATGGAATTTACAAGGTGGAGGATGTTCAGCATCTAACATTAAGAAATGATTAAGCATCCAGTGGGATGCATACATATGTACAAATGGGAAGAGAGATGGATAGTAGGAATAAAGTTGTGGCATAGGTACTTTGCAGTTTTTGATCATGTCTGTTAGAAGCTGATGTTGAAGACTGATGACAATATACAAAGAAATCCTAGTCCATACTGATGAGATCATCTGAGAGCATGAGAGTTAAGTTGCTGCTCTATATTAAGTAACCTGTCTCTAATCCAAGAATGAGAAGTGAGAGATAATCAGCTGTTCATATAAATCTCAGATGGTGGGTTATGGCTTGAGACACACAGATACACAACTACTGAAGACACTTGGCTAAACTAATGTTTTTGAATTTTCTTCCAGGATGCCTTTGAGATCCTAAAAGGCCTTCAAAAGAAGTGCTGTGAAGCATATGAATTTCATCAGCCAGAGAACCTTCAGCTTTATATTCGTTCTCTTTTCAGGAGTCAAAAATGCCCTCAGGACAAAGGAAGCAAACATAGCTGGTTTATGAAATACCACCTAACAACAGCAAGTCAGATAATACTTTCTCCTTCTTTTTTTCAGTTAGCAACATCAAAAGTTTACTCTGCGCTCACCAACTCTTAACCTTTAGTGACACAATAGAGTACACCAAAGAGTGACATATGACATATTTAAGAAATTAATGCTGTGACCAGGCATGGGATACATCTTTTGCTCTTTTATTTAACTGGAGTAGGGGAAAACCATCTAATGTCCTCTCTCAATGCTCACAGAAAGCTAGTTTTCTTCCTGGTAATTACATTATGTCAAACAGCACTAGCTTTACCTTTCCTAATTTGAAGACAGAGTGTGGGGGGCTCTGTGGACTTACATGTTGCATTTTTCTGCGATGCAGACATAAGGACTGATAAAGAATAAATGCAGACACTACTGCAAGGTTACAGAGCCTCTGCACACTAATTTAGTGTCCAATACCTATGTAATGAAGTGCCTACAAAAAATTGGTGGTGTCAAGTACATTTACAAGATCAGGCCAAAGGAATTTTGGTTTCTAGCAATGGAAGGCATGGAAAAACCCCGTATTTTGGGTCTTCTACCAGGTGATCTTGGAACAAAAGGCTGATATTTTCCACTACAGCATTATTAAAGCATTAGCCATTGTAAACTATTTGCCCTAAAAGGAATTATGTTTGCTAATACTGCTAACAATCTAGTACAGTATATTCTCCTTTTGCCATAATAGATATGCACATTTTTCTGAAAAGAAACTGGGAAGTAGGATCTGGCATAGTTTCTGATAGACTTTTTTTTCAAATATTTATTGTGTGGTTTTCCAAAGCTGTGTAATTTTAAACTCATAATACTACAGAAAGGAATTATACATCTTAAATTATTAATTTTATACCTTATTTTAACCACTACTTGCTAGCTTTATTTGAATGCCTCCTCATTCTGGTAGCAGCAAAGACTGTACAACTGACCTCTGTTTCCACCCCTCCATCATAGCCTTCTCTGCTACGAGACAAAACTGCCTCCCTTATGGGATTCTTAATATGAATTGATTTTTCTTGTCAACATATTCCTCAGCTCTTTCAAAGTACTCCATTAAATTCCTAACGTATGATTTTGCTTCAGAGTATGTTGATTTTTACCCATGGTAATTTTTACCTGTTAATTCCCTAATTCTAGTCTTCAGAAAAAGCTGCTATTTTTTTCCTTGACAGGGGTGTTAGGCTATAATGTGTGTATCTTAAGACTAGTGCATTCTACCCTAAAGCAAACAAACCAATCGAAAACTATGATCAGCACCATATTATCCATCTTAAGCCCTCTGCTACTAGAGCAGTACAAAAGAGAATAAACTACTGAGGTTTGCTGTTTCACCCTTGAGGTCCCATCTGAGTTCTTGGGTGAAAAATACCTGGTTCTGGCAATTCTGTCTTTTTTGTAGTATTTTTCCTCAGTATCTAGTTTGAGACAGGTCTTCCACTGAAGATGACAGGACGTCATGCAGGAACAACATCTACCTCCTTCCTTATGGATATATTCTTAAAACTTGTCAGAATTGGAGAAACGTATTTCTTTTCTTCGAAAACTAGTAGACATGGTAATCTCTGAACTATTTCAGACAATCATGAAGAACAGGCTTTTAAAATAACATCTTATACTTACCATTTTTCAAGCTTGCAACACCTAGAGACTGAGCTGAATGAAGTGTCAAGCGAACACCAACATCTTGGATATAAGCCATTGTAGTCATAGGATAGATATTTGCCTGAAGAGGCAATTTGCTCATTGTCAGTCTTGGCTGGATCTGCAGTATGAACATGAACCTTAATAAAATACATTCTTTTTATGCATTTATATTTCAAAGGTCTTTTCAGACATATATCCCATGTGCACATCCAGCACCAAAGCATTTGCTCAACTGTATTATTTAGCTTTTTGGAGATTTGTGGGTAAAATTACCACTTTGGAAATGATAATCTCAATTTACTTTTAGATTAAAGAATATTTTAAAAAAACCTGAAAGATCCATCAAAGGGATCTACAAAAAAGGGCTAACCGCAGTTATAGAATGAGGGTTTTTTTTTTTTCTCCTCTAGACAGAAAGCAGTGAATAGATTCAAGATAGCAGAAAAGGAATTGCTGGTTTATAATGGGAACTTCTTAAAGTGTTAGTGGAATTCTTGAATGGTACACAACACACTAGTACTATTACAATGATTTTCATGTTTAAATATTCATTTTACTGTCTCCAGTAAAATGCAGTACTATATATTAACTGGAAAAGTAGTCTCTTACTAAGCAGGTATGGTCTAACTGTTTTTAGCATGGAAGGAAGGTACAGAAAAAAAAAAAAAAATTCCTTCTTTTGTGGTTCAGAGCTCAAGTTAAGATAATAGTCACACTATATTTCATCAGATGGATTAGTAATAAAGCAAGTTATTACACACTCAGAATATATCACTTATTTCTACCACTGCAGCAAGCAATTTTCTCTGAGTTGCTGGACCTTCTGGACATCTAGTGTTGTGCTACCCAAAGGAGTCTAGTTAAATTGACAAAGTGGAGGGGAAGGAAGACATGCAGATAGAAAGGCAACTACTTGGTGGCTTGTTGTAACTGCTGTATTACAATTTCTATCTTAAAAAGAATATAAAGGAATATTTAACAAACTCATTGAAAGAAAACAGTTGCTATTTCATTTGTTCTAAATAAAATTTTATGATAAATACGTTTTTATGGCTTTTCTCAAATGATTAGTGGAGCTTAACATGAGAGTTTAATACAACGCACATTCTTTACAATCAGAAGTATTAAGATATTCAAAACCCGAGACCCTAGGCTTTTATAATTAATTGACAGTAATTACCTGATATCCATTAAGATCAGTATAGAATCTGTTTTGACTGTTTATGTCAGATGAAATTCTCATTGCAAGCTCACGGTTATACTCTCCTCTAATATCCACAATATTGGAAACTTCAAGAGACTGGCCTTCCAAACCTACATGAAAAATATATACTTAAAATCTCTCCATTTTTAAAAGCAATTGTCACGTACATAAAAACGGCTGTGCTCCCAGAACATGGTGATCTAGTTTTCCCCTGCTAGTTTTCCTTTTCTGTTATACCTAACCAGGTATTTGAAGCCAGTTCAGTTATGTACTGTATGATATATAGTAGCACTTCTAATTCAGTACTCATTGCACAGACTGCAACCTTCACTGAATTTGTATAGAAGCAGTTCAAGGTATGAGCCAATGGGGATTCTGGTAAATCAGCAGGAAACAGCATGCAACTGTTAAGTGCCATACTAAGCAGCAGCTAATATGCTGGATCAAGACCTAGCCATTCACTTCTACCCATGACTCTTACACATCTGTTTGCCATTCATAGAGCAGAACGAAGTTACCAGCTTCTTGACAGCAACTGTTTTACTAAGCAGGAAACTGGTCAACTGTTCTAATGAAAACAGGGAGAATCTTCCTTAAGGACAGTGAATTAAGAAACCATACACTGCAACTAGGACACAAGTTTTTGTTGACCGGGAAAAAATGGCTATTTATTGAAAGAAGGCTTAAGTATCTGAAAATGCAGACAGATGTCCAGTGAGGTTTTCTTTCTACAGTGTCTCACACTGAAAATTAAAATAATTTTAATAATAACCTGACCTCTTCAAAGAGTTAGAGAGACAGTTTTGATTGGAATCACACCATCATTCAGCATGAACACATCTACCCTTCTGTAGTCTAATGGGACTAACAGTTGTGAAAAGAATTCCACCAAGCAGAACAGAGATACAAATTATGTCTTTGTAGTGAGATGAAATTATATTATCCTTGTCTGACATATTGTAAACAGAAGACAGTAGAAAGCGAGGAACTGATTAACCAATTTAGTCCTTTAAAATGTGAAGAAAATATTTAAAAATCTTAGATACCAAATACTTTTTCTTTTTTTTCAACAGTTCTACTTTATGTCAATTCACAAGACACAGAGGCATACTCATCAGTTTGGGCTCCTGAAATGTAGAATCCTTTGCAGAAGGACAAAATACCTTTGAATGAAACTGTTAGATTCCTAAGCACATGGACAGAAGTTAGCACAACCTCTTTTTCTTTCTGCACAGAGTTTTCAATTTTTTTTTGTCAGTCTCACTTCAGAGCATGTTGGAATAATATACATAAGAGCATCTCTACTTTGTCAAATTCTAAAATAAACACTCTGAACCTTTACAGAATTGAATGTTTGAAGTGTCTGCCTGCTTTAATTCTTATGCTATTATTTAGTATGTCAAATGCATGTAAGATTGTCATTTTGTCACCTGATCAAGGAGAAGGCCAATATTTTAGTTTACAATTTTAAAATGTCCAGACCTTGAATTACTCTCATCTCTTTCCTATTACATAATTTGAAATTAAATTGAAAAATATGATTACCAAGATAATAAGACATTAATAATAAGCAGTTAAGAAAATCATGCTGGTATCAAAAACAGATGCCAAAGGAAGTAGAAAAAGTTAAAATCAGTCATTGGTTCAATTACTGAACAGAGTTGTAAAGCCAGAATATTTTTTTTCTCAAAATTGGCAGAATTCTAAAGCCAAAAAGCTGCTGGAGAATCTGCTGGACTCAGAAGTATGGTCCAACAGTTTGATTAGCCACACGAACAGGCTTTTCACCCCCTGGAAAGGAGGTAGGTTGCAACAGGAGTATGGGGTCTTTATTTAAAAACAAAATATATGTGTACATATATTTATTTCTCTCCTACTGAAACTTCGAGATACCTCTCTTTAATTGAAGTAATACTATATAAATAAGTTCCCTTACAAAGTCCAGGAAACAAGACCTCAGCAAAAAAATGATACAAAGTCAACAGTATTAAAACTTTGGAAAAGGCCATTTCATATGAAGAAATTAAACTAACAACACACCACATAAGTAAATAGAGAAAATATATTTTTAAACTGCATATTTTTTCCTTGTAGAAACTGAGAGCATGGTACAGGAGTTCACTCTGGCATGTGCATAGGTAATGGTGTAAGCACTGAAATAGTGTGATGAATTAAAAATAGACAAAAAAGAGAAAAAAAATAGTACACTCAAAATTAAAGATAAACTTATGTGTTTGGAATTGGAAAGCAAGTGGTTTTCACTGATAACTCATTTTCTGTGAGCTATGAAACGGAAGTGTAATACTTCTGGTAAGCACTTGCTAATGAATTAAAGAAAAGGGAGCATTACAAAGAAATCTATTTTAACAAACCAAATAATGTCACCCTAATCAAAAGAGAGACTTCTCAGTGGTTTTCGAGACTTTTTCTCTCCCCTTCACAACAATAAAGATCCTCTTTATGTAAGTTCTCTCCTTGCAAATAAGTTTGTCAAAAGCCACACAGAAAAATAACCTTCTTTCACATTTTCAGCAACCTAGTATATCTTGACCTCAATGTACCTATATTTTCATTTAATCCCATTTTACATATTAGTCATATAAAACCAATAAATATCATCTTAAATATAAAAATCTTTCCTCAGATTCTTCAACAACAAATTACTATAGAATATTTTGGTTTGTATTCGCAAGGAATGCGGTGCAGAGTTTGATTTAGAATTACTGTATCGGGCAAGCTGGCAACTGAACTCTGATTAGTATACCGCACGAGTAAACTCTAGTAACTTCAAACTTCAAAGTATGCACTTGTGTCATAAAAACTGAGGCATCTGAATCAATTTTAGTTCTAAAGAGAAATATATTACAACTAAAAAAAAAAATAACCACATTGTTTTCATCCCGTCTTTGTAAAAAAAAAAAAAAAAAAGATTAATTTTCATTCAGTTTACCGAAATGCTGAAAATCTCAATGGGAATCCAGGCTTATTGTGAGTAGAAATGAGAAAATTATGATAATATGAAAAGTTTCTTACAAAATAAAATAAAAGATGAAGCCTCAAAGGGACTTTGCATGAGAAAAGGTTTCATTATTGCCTCTCTCTCACTGTTAGAGAGATTGGATGAAAACAGTTTCTATGGTGGTTTATTTTCATTCATCTTGTCAGTAGGAGTTGGACCTTCAGCTCTAATCAGGCTGCCTGTTGTTCCTAGGTATTTCACCCTCTCAAGAAAGGAGACATAATTGGGAAAGAAATCTTGAAAAATCTTACTATGCACCTCTATGCCATTCAGCATGCACTTCAGCTTCTTAAAGGGCTTGACAAGCTCTTCTACTATTTTATTTACATCTACTAAACTAAGAGTCTGTGGAACTAAAAGCTATGGAAACCTGAGGGTTTTTGAATCTTTGAAGTCAACAGTTCTATAACATGAAGTATTAAATAATTCTCACAGAACACTTAACTGTCCGTATGAAGTGCTGGGTCTAGTGACTTATGTCAATAATAGTAATTTCATCCATCCCTGCTCAAGATTGCTGCTCATTGTGGCAGGTACAGCCCCCTCCCCCCACCCCACACCAGAAAAGACAAATAGGGTGTACTGGGGCAGTTTGACACCTTGGCCATTAAGCTGCACCACATGGTGCGTAACTGGCACCTCAGGGTCTGGATCCCTTAGCAAACAGGCTTGGGGTCTCCACTTGTCTATGTTTTATCTGGGCTTGTCCCCTCAATCAATCAGAATGACCATAATGCACCATCAACTAGGGTATAAATGGGGTACTGCCTAAGAGCCAGAGGAGTTGGTTCTTGGCAGAGCAGTGGGCCTGTCAGTCAGACCCTCCCCTTGGACACACCATCCAAGGGCACTGCCATGGATTGAGTGAGTCTCCATGGACTGAGTGAACCTCACCCCCCGCTTTGGGTGAGTGGCATCTTGGGTACTCTGGTGTGGGAGGTTTCCCCTTGATGACTGAATGTGTGCCCATTTTGGTTCATCTTTCCTTAAGGTTTAGGAATTAGTTGTGTATTAGTTAATTCCCAACAGATATCTGAATTTGTATTTGGTCAGAAGGAGAACTGGGCAACTTTGGTTGCAGTAAACCCCATTTTGGGTAGGGGCTGCTGTTTGTTTTGTGGGTGACTCCATGACATGTATATTAAACAAATACTTTGCAAGACTAATTTTTCACATCAAAGCCTTCTACTGCTGTTTTCAGCAGTAGTGCAATCCTTCAAAAATTTCAGAAAACTTAAGTAAAACTAATCTCTTTATATTATCACTTAGCTTGCAATAGTCTCCAAAGTATAATGTGAAATAAATTTCTGAAAAGTATATATGAAAGATTAAGATATTTTTGTGTCTAGGGACATAAGCAGTCTCTTTCTAGCTTCGCTTTCACAATTTATGGTAGCAGTTAAACCCCTTTTCTAGTACCAGGTCTTCATAAGGAACTCGTGCAGCTGGGTGTCTGTTAGTGGTCAGTAGATTAATTTTGTGACTATAGCACACAGTACCCTTCAGATTTCTAGAATAAGAAAAACTTAGACATGCAAGCAGCCAAATCTTATCTGTTGCAACTGTGTCTTGTAGAGAAATAGACATTTCAAATGTGTCATATCAACAAAGCTCTCCTTAGGCATTCAGTATTAAAGGAGTCACCTGTTTCACATAAAAAATCTGCTTACTTGCAAGTCTTATTAGTTTATGACAAAAATCTCTCAGTAAGCAGTAGTCCAGACTCTTGAGTATGGTGTAGCTCTTTTGCACTGTGCTGATAACAGTTATTGGGAGGCTAGCAGAGCAGGTCAGCATAAGTCCATAATAAAGAAAACCTGGGTTTGGGTTTTCTTCATGTCCCTTATGTTCCTTATGTTGTTCATCTCTGCTGGCATGATGGTGGCTGCAAACCAAACAGTTTTAAGGACCCATTCTACATAATGCTTAACTACAGTCAAGGGACTATGTCAAAGTGCTAATGGCAATCATAAAAAAAAAACCAACCAAAACCCCACAACAAATCAATCTTTTTTTTTTTTTTTTTTAAATATACCTTTTTATAGGTGTTATTTTGCAGTACATGTGGAGTTAGAGGCCATTTTTTTGCTACTCTGTTAAAATAGATGCAACATTTCTGATCCCACAATAATGGCTGCATTTGAAGATATGTCCTAAGTGAAAGCAACAGAGCACAGGGCAAAACAGATGTATACCAGATAAAGTGTGAACTGGAAATTTCTAGAAAATTTTAATTAAACCTGATGGAAAGTACTTTTACTAACAAAGTTTTGATACTACACATTGTAGGTTTATATGTATTTTAAGCTTCCCAATAGTTACTTATTTACAGAAATATTAATCTTGCTGCAATACTCAAGTTCCCTTGGCAAAGACTGAAATCACCAGGGCTGATTTTACCCAGAAAGAGAAAAGATGTGCCATGACAGAAATATCTTCAAATTAAGTAAAAAGATAAAGATATGTACATAGAATAGATGGGAGAGCACAACATGGAAAGTAAAGCTGATTGGATTGGCTGCCCTTGCAGAATCACCCTGCTGTCAAAATTTACGTAAATACCTTGGAGAAGAAAAAGCTAATTCAGAAGTTGATAATAGTGTAGTTTTGTGAAGGTTTGAGCAGAGCTCCTCCCAGGTAGAATAGAAATAAAATACGTAAACTTCTCTTTAAATTTAACAAGACATTGACATCATGATGGGTCAGACCTGGAGTTTGTGGTGAATAGAAGATTGCCAGGGTAGAGAGGAGTGAAAAGTTTTTTTAAATAGAAGATACAGTTTACATTGAATAAAACAGAGGAAACAGCTAGTAAAAGGGCAGATGAAGAGACACGTCTCTGACAAAGAATCTAGCAACACAAATGAAATTTCCAACATCATTTCACGGGAATACAAATGAAATGTGACCTGCTGGAAAACAGCCCCATGGAAAGGGACCCTTGGCATCCTCGTGGACAAGAAGTTATCCATGGAACAGCAATATGCCCTTGTGGCCAGGAAAGCCAATGGTATCTTGGGGTGCATAAAGAAGAATATGGCTGGTGGGTTGAGGGAGGTTCTCCTCCCGCTCTGCTCTGCACTAGTGAGACCACATCTGGAGTATTGTGTTCAGTTCTGGTCTCCCCAGTTCAAGAGTGACACGGAAATACTAGAGAGAGTCCAACAGAGAACTACAAAGATGATTAAGGGACTGGAACATCTCTGAGGAAAGGCTGGGAGACCTGGGCCTGTTTAGCCTGGAAAAGAGAAGCCTGAGAGGGGGTCTTACTAATGTTTAAAAATATCTAAAGAGTGAGTGTCAAGTAGAAGAGGCCAGTCTCTTTTCAGTGGTGACCTGTGATAGGACCAGATGGTCACAAGCTGGAACACAGGAAGTTCTACCTCAGCATGAGGAAAAACTTCTTCACTGTGAGAGTGACAGAGCCTGGAACAGGCTGCCCAGAGAGGTTGTGGAGTCTCCTTCTCTAGAGACTTTCAAGACCCGCCTGGACTTGTTCCTGTGTGGCCTGCCCTAGGTGTTCCTGCACTGGCAGGTGGGTTGGACTCAATGATCTACAGAGGTCTTTTCCAACACTAACCATTCTATGATTCTATGACTATAATTATTTCAGAATACAATTTAAGAAACCTCCAAATAAAAGGATGAACATCATAGCTAGAAACGTAAGAGTAAAAATAAAAGAAATATTATTAGACTTGCCTTTTTCATTTTAAGCAATGAGTATGGTTTTACAATATCCCTGACATATATTTTAGGTGACTGAAGCAGTCCAATAGTAAGATGACTTGTGCTAATACAGGGAGTAAATTTGTAAAATGATGATTTAGTTTATTGTGAGAACATGTCCTGTAGGATCACATTGTCTGTCATTTGTATCAAAAGCTCAAAGTTTGTTGGCCAGTTTTGACCAAAGTTGAAAGAATTCTCAGTTCCTACAAGTTTTATGAAAGATCAACAAAAAGGCAGAAGCATCTCTAATTAGTGTCCCAGAAGACACTCTGACAAAACATAACCACTCTACAGATTGTCTGGGAGCAGCCAGATGACTATGTATCTTGCTCTAAATCACAAATGCACTGGCTGAACACAAAGGTAGCTTGCTAGTCACAATTTCTCCTATAAGACCCTACAAGAGAAGGGGTGAACAACAACAATGGAACTTAGTGATATACTAAGGGACAAAGGCAGCACATCCATAAAAAAAAAACACCTTATTAGCACTGCTCAGGGAACAAATATTTTTAGTGTCTTAAGCTGAAATAACTCAGAATTTGGAAAGATAACCCCTGTATCTCAAGAGTCATGTCCTGGCACTATTAAAAGCACCACAGTGCATCAATCCGTTTATACAATAGTTCAGAGGCTTACTAAAAAATACTTTTTTAAGTATTGTAATTGAAATGCCATAAAGACATTCCTGCACTCATACTGTTATGACTGAAGTTAATTGATCATACATGGTAAATACTGACAATTTTTTTTTTTTCAGAAATAATCAGACCCTACATGCATACATAGATGGCAATTAGTAACAGAATCCATCTGTGTATGGGATAGCCTCCATGCATACAATGAATATTGCTTCTTGTCTTCAGCTCACCAGTGCTGCTGCCAGGGTCTCCCAGCTTTATGCTTTCTCCCTCTCCCTTTATTCATGAACCCTTGATGTTTGGACGAAATGAAAGGAAAGCAGGAAAAGTCACAGAGGAAATTGGTATGCTTTTCTGGTTCCACATTTAGATACTACCAATTTTGCTGATAATAACTAAGATAAAAATAAAAGCTAGATAACTTTCTTGGGTTGAGGGCACATCTTCAGAGGAATAAAACCCTTTTTTGTCATTTAAGTAAAGCAGTGTGAATTGAAATGTGGATAAGAAAACAACAAAGTTATTTTGACACAACTACATTTCAGAATGAAACAGTATGCTAAAATCTATATGAAAATGAAGTTACTAAGGGGAGTGAGGAAAAAAATATAGCAGTTTTCTTCTGAATTGGGTAACTTGAATTGAATTTCAAGTTACAGTTCAGAATTCAGAAGATCAGGATGACAACTGCAAGTCATAGATCTTAAGATTGCACAAAGCTGCCTAGATCTTAAAGCACAATTGATCCAAACCAAAGTGTATTTCTGAGATTCTAAGGTGGCATCTTGGCAATAGTTGTTAATGTCACACCAATTTTAAAAGTAACACACATTGAATAACTTTGATTTATATTCTATTTTCCATAAGTATAACCAAATGCACTGAAGAATAAAAGTGACACAAACTCAGAGGACCTGTTTATTACAACATTCCCACCTATGGAGCCACTTGACAGAAAAAATCAGAGAGATTATATACTACCATAGACAGTACACTTTTTCATATTCTTTGCCTGAAAGTAGTTATAAGCACCCCCTGCTCTCTTGCATTTAAAAATAAGGTTGTTATTAAAAATGTATGGTCCCCATCATAGTCCAGTCTAAAGCTTCCAATTACAATGGGAATGATAGTGGTTTATGCTATGTTTTTTTCTAAATATTATTCTTAACTATGCTTGTTTGTTGAAGTAAAGGTATGGTTTCAAGCCTCTTTTTGAAATTTAGTATTTTACAATTGCTTCATTCTTGAATTTGAGTTATTCCTGCAAAGTCATCACAAAGGTCTCTATATTAGTACTAGTGCCTTAGCCATTGGAATGCAGACATATACTCAAGGCTCAATTGAGCAGGGAGGCTGGTGAACATTTTGACACCATCCTCATGAATAAGCTGGCTACCCATGGCTTGGATGGGCATAACCTCCTAGAAGATATGCTAAGGCACATGGAGGACAGGAAGGTTATTCAAGAGAGTCAGCACAGCTTTAACAGAGACAAGTCCTCTCTGACCAATCTGGTGGCTTTCTACAATGAAGTAACTGTATCAGTGGACAAAGGAAGAGCTGTGGACATCATCTATCTTGACTTCGCCAAGACCTTTGACACTGTCTCCCACAACATCCTCCTTTCTAAGTTGGGCAAATGTGGGTTCGATAGGTTGACTGTTCAGTGGATAAGAAACTGGCTGGATGGTCACACCCAGAGAGTAGTGGTCAATGGTTCAATTTCTAGATGGGAAAGTGTGACAAGTGGTGTCCCTCAAGGGTCCACTGGAACCAGTGTTGTTTAATATCTCCATTAATTACATAGACAGTGGCATTGAGCGCACCTTCAGCAAGTTTGCTGATGATATTAAGCTTCATGGTGCGGTTGATATGCCAGAGGGAAGGGATGCCATCCAGAGGGACCTGGGCACGCTGGAGAGATGGGCTCAAGTGAACCTCATGAGGTGCAGGGTCCTGCACCTCGGCTGGTGCAACCAGCAGTATCAATATAGTCTGGGAGGGGACATGTTAGAGAGCAGTCCTTTGGAAAAAGACTTGGGTGTACTAGTAAATCAAAAGCTGGACATGAGCCACTAATGCACAATGGCAGCTCAGAAGGCCAATTGAAACCTGGGCTG
>JAAGNO010030416.1:50457-66977 GCA_033439905.1 Ceryle rudis
AATTATGATTTTACATCACATCCAAGATATTTTTTTTTCCCCATTTTTACAATTTACAGCTGCCTACAGCATTCAGATGACCCAGTGAAGTTCAGGACTATGTAGGTAATTTATACTATAAAATTTCCTAATACTGAGAGGTATCTCCAACAAATCTGTTGAGTTTAAGCATGCCAGCTTAGTGACTACTATAATGCTCAGAATGGGATCCTGGTGCACTGGACCCAGTAAAGACTGCAGTCTCATAAATTCAGCACTAGTTCAGATGTGCATTTAAACATTACAAAGACAGGTAGAACCAAGACTGTACTAATGAAAAGTAACTGCTGAGGGAGACAGAATTTCACAACTCTTACCCTGGACTTTATACAGTCGCATGGTATGTGTCACATGGTGGAAAAAACATACAACTTCCGAGAAAATTCTTCCATGCGCAACTCTTATGGTAGGTGGATCTGTGAAGATGTAAGGCTACAAAAAGAAAATATTAAGACAGAGTAATTATTTTGAAAGTTTTGTATAAAAGTACTGTCAATAGATTCAAGTATTCAATAAATATTAGTCTTTCAATTTTTAAAAACTGTCCTGTATCTAAGCCTACTCTAAAAACTAGGAATTAAAAAATTAGGCCTAGTCTGAAATTCAGCAACTTCTCTTCAGAGCCTCACTTTTATTTTAGCTAAAACTAGGATAACCCCCATTACACCTCTCACAGAACATTTATGAGGACTAATACTCATTTAACAAAGCCTACAGACAGACAACAGTAATGTATTAATATTGCAAACATCTGGATTGAGTTTTTTGCTAGCAAAATTATGCTTGCTAACCAGTAATGAAATACAGTAGTTTAATGATAAGTGGCAGATGGTTTAGCTATCTGTTCGGTTTGGTCATAGTTTATTCTATCAGTGGTACACACTGCTTGAGGAAAGCTGCCTCTACACTGTCTTGTGGATCAGTTTGGATAACCTTTTAAAAGTGAAAGAAGCAGCTTTTTCTTAATCAGAAGCAGCTATAGCTGCCAGTGGAGCCACCTGTAATGCAAGGCAGGGCTAGGAACCATTAGGAAACCTCAAGACGGACACAGGCTTCTCAATGTCTCTCAAAGACTAGCAGAATTTTGCATATCCATAGTCAAACCAAAAAAAAATGAAGAAAATTGTTTTTCCATGTAGTCACAGTATTTTGAGTCTCAGCTAAGCTTTTTTTCTAGAACAGTTGATCCCAAATAGAACTGTGTATCTATACAGAAGTACACGGATGGCTATAAAGATAAAAATGGGTTAAATATTAAGCATGTACAGAGCCAAAAATGAATATACAACACATACAACTACTGTTATAGGGCAACAGCAACAAATGAAGATTTCACTCAGAAACCCCAAACAAAATAATCAAAAAAATGTTATTCAAAGGGATCTAAACACAGAACTCTTAGAAGATGGCTGCCCTCCTCCTGTATTTACCAATGTCATATCAAGGACAGAGCATGATCTCTTTTCTCAAGCAAGGACATCAAAGATCAAGCATATATTGAGGAAGAGAGGAAATCAAGATTTCATACATAGACAAAACATGTCAGAGAAGAACAAGTACAGGTACGTATCATCCAATCTTCCTTGAGCACATTACTGTATATTCACAGGGAAGATTTCAAGAAGTATTGTATAAAAAGAAGCAACTGAGAGAGTCTTTAATACACTAAAACCCTGTCTTTCTATTCACCTATTTTTTCTTAAAGCTTCAGAACACTGTTTATTTCCCACAACTCCAAAAGGCAACTCTGCAGCTATCAACTACAGGAACACTTTGTACAGAGGTTGGGAGAGCAACCATAGTTGCTTACACTTTGGTAAGATGGGTTGTTTAAGGGAGAGATGGATTTTTTTTTTAGCAGACGGTCTTACAGCAATGCTTTATCCACTTAATCAGGACAAAAAAATGAATGAGGAAAGAGCCTTAACACCTGACTTGCAAAAATTACCGTATTTCCAAGAGTTCTTGTCTTGTCGATCAGACAGGCTAGTGCTATCTATTATACAAAATCAATTCTCTGGCTGAGAAATACAGGAGGAGTATGGTATTAAGAAGGCATGGAAGCCAAGTGAATTAACATGCTTGGAGGAAGGAAATTTGACCAAATTTTAGCTTAGAATTTTAGGTTCTCTTATTTCCATGAAAAACTGCCAAGATCCATAAATGTAGACTGCATCTTCCCTTTTCTTCTGGTAGAAAAGATTGCTATCTCTCTGAATATCTATCACACATAGTTAGAGAAGACAAACTCATTTAACCTGTGACCACATGCTCCTAGAAATATATGTTTTGATTAAAATCCCACAGAGGAATTTGATTACCGACAGGAAGATGGAATAATCAAACCCTTCAAAATCCTACCTGCAAGGTAGAGCAACATGAAGATCCTCACGTTAGCAATGAAGAACATAAACAGCAGCAGTTAAGGGAAACTGAATTAAGAAACCAGAGGTCCTCAGGCCAAGCAAATACCCTCACCAATTAGTGTCTAGAAGAATACTACTTACAAGAACAGCAGCTTGCTGAATACATTATTAGCAAAGTAACATCTATCTAATGGTTTATTTCTGGTTTTTGTTTGTTTGTTTTTGTTAGTTTGTTTTGTAGAACATTTCTCACTATGGCTCTCACTGGAGCTGTCCAGGACCAAAGAGAAAAAAGGAGCGATACCGGATGACTGACAAAAGAATGCAAAAGGTTGTGCACTGTGAAAAAAAGAAAAAAAATCTCTGATTTAATTTTTTTAAAACAAAAACTAAAGAAAATACTTAGAGGAGCTCCATTCTATTGAGCTTGTTACTCTTAAACATGATGGTGACACTGACAATAACTATGAATATCCATTATTCCCATACGTGTAGAAACTGAAATGCGTTTAACAGCTCACAGATGCAGGGATATTGCCAAAACCACTAAGTTCACACACTGTCTCTGAGCTGTACACGTAATCAGATCAGCTCCATAGCTAAAGATAAAGGCAAACGTACTGACTATTCTGAACTATATGGAAAGATGAGGTAATAAGAAAGAAAATGAATTGTCATTTTACAGACATTGTCTGAAACTAATGATTTTTTTAAAAATCATAAGTTGTGATTCCACGAGCACATGCATTGAGAGAAAATAGCAAAACCAGTTTCCAAGCCTTTACTTCAGTCCAGTGAGGTGAAAAGGTAGAAATGAGGAAGACAAGTTACTATACTCATACTATCATGGGGGTTTGGGGGTTAGATATGTTCTTTCTGATCAAAGAGGGGAGAGATGATGTACACTCAAGTCCTACAGGATGGCTGTTGATTCCTGACTGTTGAGAAAATAGAAAAAATGAAGAAAAAGTATGGTACTGAGGGAACAGATGTCCTGGGTTCACCTAGAACTGGATTAATTTTCACAAGAGGCTGGAAGGGGGCCACAGCCAGTATGTTCAGTGATTTTACTTTTCAGCTCAGGTCTTCTAACTCACTGCACTGTCTGAAGTCAGCAGCCTGTTTTCCCAGGCAGTGTCTGCTTCCAGCAGTGATAACACTCCATGGTTAGAGTTACTACCAAGGGTTGGTGTGCAGACCAAGGCCACTGCTGGATCTTGTGCACCACACTGGGGGTGCAGGAAAGTGAAAGGCCACAGCTGTGGAGTAGAAGTAGCCAGGACAGGTTACCCAAAATGACCAATCAACAAGGGCTTCCATCCCATATACATCATATTCAATATAAAGCCAAGGGATCACAAGGGTTAACAGAATCATAGAATAGTTTTGGTTGGAAGGGACCTTAAAGATCATCTAGTTCCAACCACACTGCCATGGGCGGGGACACCTCTCACTAAACCAGGTTGCTCAAAGCCCTGTCCAACTTGCTATTGTACACATCCACCACTGCGGCATCTACAATTTCTCTTGGCAACTGTTGCAGTGTCTCATCACCCTGAGTGAACAACTTCTTCGTTATTTCTAATCTGGATCTACCTTCTTCCCATTTTAAGCTATTAACCTAGTCCTGTCACTACAGACCTTCGTAAAGTGCCTCCCCAGCTTTTTTCTTGGCCACCTTTAGATACTGGAAGGTCATAGTAAGGTCTCCCTGGAGCCTTCTCTTCTCCAGGCTGAACAACCCTAACTCTCTCATCCTGTCCTTGTAGGAGAGATGTTTCAGCCCTCTGATCATCTTCATGGCCCTCCTCTGGCCCTGCTTCAAGAGGTCCATGTCCCCCATGTATTAGGGGCTCCAGAGCTGAACACACTACCCCAGGTGGGGTCTCACAGAAGTGGAGTATCCAGGGAGAACCACCTCCCTCAACTGGCTGGCCACATTTCTCTTGATGCAGTTTGGCTTTCTGGGCTGCACTCACACACTGTTGGATCACGTCGACCTTTTAATGAACCACCACTTCCAACTCTTTCTCCTCAGGTCTGCTCTCAATCCATACTCCACCCAGCCTGTATTTTGCTTGCGATTGACCCACCTCAAGTGCAGGACCTTGCACTTGGCCTTGTTAAACTACACAAGCTTGGCATAGGCCTGTGTCTCTGGCCTGTCAAGGACCCTTTGGATGCCACCCCTTCCCTCCAGCATGTTGATCACACGACATAGCTTAGTGTAATCATCAATTCCAAGTCACTAACAAACATATAAAATAGGGCTAGTCCCAGTACTGAACCCTGAGGAATGTCCAATGACTTGGACATGGAGCCATTGTTAGCAACTCTTTCAGTGCAACTATCCAGCTAATTCCTTATCCATCAAGTGGACCATCCATCAAAATGTATCTCTCTTTTATTTAGAGACCAGGATGTACTGCGGGACGGTGTTGAAAGTTTTGCAGGTCAAGCTCTCTTCTTCACTGGCTGCCATCTAAGCAGAGCTCTGTCCATTCTGCCTTTGATCCTGATCTGTCTGTTCCTGCATCCAGTTCCAGAATCCAGCTCTGACTCTCATTCCTGTCTGCTACTGTATCCAGTCCTGGACTTCTCCAGTGCCTGCTCCACAGCATCAGTGGTGACTGTGACATAACAGGGGGATTGGCTTCGATATTAGTTTTGTAAATATTTGTATACATTCAATTTTATTTTTATTTTCAATAAACTTGGTTTAGTTTTTCCTTCCAATCCCTAAGTGTGTCTCCCTTATTCCCTTTCCCTGCCCCTTTGGGAAGGGAGAGGGGTTAACAGAGAGCATCTTTTACAGGTTTAGTGAATGGCCCTGACCCTAGACCTTCACAGAAGCTGATAAAATAACCAGAGACCCCGAGAGTGATCAGCAAAACTCACTCACCCTTCAACAGCTCCATATGGCCAGTGCAAAAGTCTAATGGAGAATGGAGACTAACAGTGGACAACCACAGCCTGGACAAAGTCATGCTGCTGCTAAGCACTGCCATGCTGGATATGCTAGAGCTTCAATATGAACTAGAGTTAAAACCTGCTAAGTGTTATGTCACGACTGACATTGCTAATGTGTTTTTCTCTATTCCTATAGCACCAGAGAGGAGGCCAGAGTTTGCTTTCACTTGGAGACACATCCAGTACACCTGGAATTCAGGTGCCTCAGGGGTGGAAACACAGCCCCTCCATTTGCCATGGACTGAACCAGACTGCAATGGAGAAACATGGGGCTCCAGAACATCTGCAATATATTGCCAATAACATCGTATGGGACAACACAGCAGCAGAAGCTTTCAAGAAAGGGAAGAAATTAATTGAAATCCTTCTGAAGGCGGTCTTTGACATAAAATGAAGCAAGGTTAACAAACCTGCACAGAAGATCCAGTTTCTAGGAATCAAACAGCAAGATGGATGTAGCCAGATCCCAATGGATTTCATTAGCAAGAGATCAGCTATGTTCCTGCCAACCAGTAAAAAGGAAACGCAGTCTTTCCTGGGCGCTGTGGGTTTCTGGAGGATGCACATCCCAGAGTACAGTCTGATTGTGAGCCCTCTCTGACAAGTGGCCCATAAGAAGAACAATATTAAATGGGGCCCTGAGCAGCAGCAAGCTTTTGAACAAATTAAACAGGAGATTACTCATGCAGTAGTCCTCAAGCCAGTCTGGGCAGGAAAAGATTAAACACATGCTTTACACTAGCTGGGAAGAATGGTCCTACCTGAAGCCTCTTGCAGAAAATGTCTGGGGGGACCCAAGGCAAATCCCTAGGGTTTTGGAGTTCGGGGTACAAAAGACCCAATGCCAAGGAAGCCCCACCATACAACAAACTACTTAACGATGAGAAGTGATATGCTGTGTTCACTGATGGGTCCTGTTGTATTGTGCAAAAACACTGATGGTGGAAGGCTGCTGCTTCAGATATTGCTGAGCAAGAAAAGCAGCCAGTGCTCTGTTTCTGTACTGACTCATGGATGGTGGCAAGTTCCCCATGGAGGTGGGCACTGCAATGGAAACAGAGCAGCTGTCAGCACAAAGGTAAACCCATCTGGGCTGATGAATTACGGAAAGATATTGCTGCTCAGTAGATGGATGTGAAACAAGTGTTGCAATCAAGGAAACCAGGCAGTTAAAAGTCCCTGTAGTGCACATGAATAGATTAGGGAAGATGGTCTGGGTTAGTCCTGCTTCAGGCAAAGGCAAACCCATCCACAGGATTGTTTTTGCTCAAGGGTGCACCTGGTGGGTGATGTAGAAGACCAGAGAAGTCAAATGTGTACCACAAGGTGACTTAATTTTGGGTGTGAACAGCCAGTGAACTAAATTTTATGTTATTGTTAAAGAACTCTGCTGGGCATGACATGTATGGTATAGAATCAGGGGTGTATAAAGTGTCCCAGGTTTGTCTAGGATAGGGTTAATTTTCACAGAAGCTGGAAGGGGGCCACAGACAGGACAGACAACTGAACCAGGCAATGGGTTATTTGATGCCCACTATATAAGAGCAGGGGGTGGGCTTGGTAAACTGAGTCTTTGTCACAGACATGCAGTCTGTGTAGTCTTAGGCAGTCAGGTTTGTTCTGTATCAGTCACTTCATGTATTGTTCCATTATTATCATTATTATTGCTGTTCAATTAAATTCGCCTTATCTCAGCCCATGGCGTTTTGCCTTTTTCTCCCTACTCCCCATCCTACTGTGGAGTAGGGTTGTGAGCGAGTGGCCACATGATGCTCAGCTCCCAGCTGGGTCTAAACTAAAACAACAGGGAAGCCTCCTAATTCATATTTAGAACCTAGAAAAGAACTAATCCTAGAAAGTGATTTCTTCGTCGCCATCTGGAGACATACTGAGTTCAGAACCTAAAAAGAGATAATTGACCAGCTTTGCCACACTGAAAACGTCAATGAATCAGGCTTTTAAGCAGGAAAACATCTTTATGCAATCAATGTGCAATTATTCTAGTATCATTGTAAAGATTCTTGGAGGCATACACAGAGACCTGTGAAATAAACCTGGTCCTGGACCTGAAATGTAAAGATAGATACTTCTGATGTGAAAGTCTTACTAATATGCATAAATAGGTGTTTTACTACTCAGACACAAACTACTTTCCCTTTCTAAGTGGAAGGAACAAATAACGAACTATTCGCAAAACTGACTGGACAAAGCCCTGGTCTGAATTCAGTATTTACTCTGCTTTGAGTGGGAGCTTGGACTAAATGGCCTTCCAGCATGAAGAATTCTACAATTACTCAGACCTTAAGTTAGGAATAAAAATATTTGAGTCTCATATGCAGTCTCAAGACTCTACTTCCTAGACAATTTAAACAAATAGTCACTGTGAAGTCTCACATCAGCTCCACTGGAATGACTTTCATTGTACAAGATTCAGCAGCCTGCTGTGGCAAGTTTCGTTGAGCTTGGAAAGCAATATTTTCAGAAACAGGTAACAGAACTATAGGTCAAAGGATCCAGAAACCCTTTTTCAGTACTCATATCCAAAAGAAATATGAGAACCTCGCTGTGAAGGAAGGGGGAGAGATAGAAATTTTAAGGGAGCATACTCAGAGCAAAATAATATTGCATAGCCCCTTAGTATATCTTAAAATACTTGACATCAAATTGGACGCCAAAGCGACAAGGGGCAGAAATAACTGGAGATACAACTTACACTTACAGGTTTACTGGCTTGTATAGAAGCTGGTATGAAATATTGCAGCCTGAAGGCATGAAGCATGGGCAATAAGCCTTTCCCCTTGTAATCAAGTGAAGAACTACTAACCATCTTAGTGTGGCCTAGAAATATCTGGCAATGCAGCACACTGTTGGTGTGGAAGTCATATAACTATGCCCAGATGTAAGCTTTCCAACACAGACTTCATATGCCTGAGATTTTAAAAAAAGAACTCAAGACAAAGCCTTTAAGAAAGTTGCTTCTCAACAGCAGATTACCCTTCATTTGGCAGGAATTCAGATTACACTGGGCTTTAGGGTCAAAAAAAAAAAAATCAGATACTATGAACTCTTGAGAACTGCTTTTTAATAATTATGTGGCAGAAGAGAGATGGTTGTCATTTTAATGCTTTTGTCCTGAAAAACAATGACAACATTACGTGGGGCAGATTTGTAGATGATAGATATGATGCTTGAGGAAAATACATAGCACCAAGGAAGGAAAGACACTTCAAACGCAGCTAGTTCTTGAGTACTGTGAGCACCCTCCAGGCAATGGGACCTGCGTACTTGTCTTTCCTGTTATCAGGCATGCAGAAACAGGGGAAGAATTAAAAGGTTACTATGCTTGAATGAGGATCTTCTGCCCTTTTGAGAGGGACGATCAGAAGATTTGCAGGATACTCTAAATGGACAGTCTCTCATCTTTTGGGCAGTGAAGCATCCCCTCACTTGTAAAAATGTGGAAAGATACCATTATCTTTTCCTTAGGCTTGAAGAACAAGCACTAAGGTAACTCAGATATGTTTTCTTCTCTGAGGAGTAGAGGTAACAGGAAATCTTGACAGATTAAAAAAAGGACCTGTCCTGAAAAAAGTATGTTGAAGCTAGGAGCAGCAGCTGCAGCTATACGAGTCAGAGATCAGCATCAATAAAGTAAGTCCAATAATGGAGACAGAGTGAAGAGGAATAAAAGGGAGAAAATCTCTAGCACTAAAGATCCTGCATGATAAAAAAATAAAATAAAATAAAATTTAAAAATCTATTTTCTTACACATTCTGTTAGTATATAAGTAACTACAGCAACCAGTATATACACGTGCACACAGACATATGCCTGAGGAAGAATCACAATTTCCCAGTCTGGGTCTCAAAAAAAGTTCACTTTGATTCTGAAAAATTGATTTGTAAAATAAGAAAATTAACCACTCACATTGATCCCACAAACACTTAGTATATGACTTTTTGGAAAAAAGTGCTTTGTTCTAGTCTGTATCGATACTGAACACAGCTAGTAAGTCAGTCACTGTGGCTTGACATTTAGCTGTTTCAAAGTTTATTGAATACTGCTTCCACCCCCCCCCAAGAGATTTACAGAGGGTGCCATCCTTCACAAAATCACAACAGATAAAATTATGTTTCCCTTTCACAGGCAGAGTGCTTTTGTTCGTATTTGTTGCGAGGCCTGAGGAAATCCCCTCCTTCTAAACCTTGATAACTCTGTCAATCAGTTAAGCAGCACTGACATAAAAAATTAATATACTGCCTGTCTTTTTCACAGAAACTTTGCTTATGTTCTATTTTGCAGAAAACACAAAGATAGGGTAGTAGCACTGCCTTACCTCTAGTGCTGCAGCATCTAGAGGAAGACTCTCCTTTGTGTCATTGTCCTGGACCTAACACTGGTGTCCTGACCTGAGGCTGCCCTGAACTCTTACACACTTCAGAAACAGCAGACAGAATCATCCATGGTCAAATCCCTAAGACAACCCCAGAGACTGTTCCTACCGGGGTCTGTCAAGCTGCACCATGGCAGTATTTGCCATGGTATTGCAGAGCCTTAAATTCAGATACTTTTCCTGAGCAGCAACAAAGAGATATCAGTGTTGAGTGTACATTCTGTTTAATACTGTCATTAATGCCCATCTCTACTGATGTCCAACTTAGTGCTGGTACTAGAGGCTTACCACTTCTTACCAAGAATGCACACTTGGAAGAACTCCAGACTGGTTTTAGGTCACCCATAAAGATGATTAATCCAAGGAACCTCTTGAAAGATGGAAAGCTGTGTACATTTTACTACACAGACCATCATCTGCAGAAAGCATGACATCCACGTATAACACCTAACTGATGACTAGAGCTCCACTGTACATGTCAAGTGTTCTAAAACTGACATGTTTTAAGTCATGGCCTCAAGACCTAGCATGTTACAGCACCAAGCTTCCAAATTTAAACTGGCAGATGAATGCAAGACCAAAAAGTCTATATAAGTACTATAGTAAGACAGACAATTAAACTAGATGAAGAAAAATAATGCCTCAGTATTACAGAACTGAAAAGAAACGAAGAAAAAGACTTACTAGGTGATGAAACAACCAGTTAGCAAAGGCAAAAACCCCATGTAACTGTACTCACATCAGAGGAAAATGACCTCACGTTAAACGCAATTACTTTTTGCAAATTTTGCAGTAATACATAGGGTGAGGGAGACAGGAGAAAAACAACCTAGCCAAAAATCAAAATTGCTGCCTGTAATCTATCCTATCACCACCCCACACAAGGACTTAGAAAATGCTGGTCAATTCACCTCACACTGAGAATCCTGAACAGATGGCATTTCTTTTAAGACAGAAATCATTAGTTCAAACTGTTTTAGAAATGACTGCAGAACTACATTGTTATTCCCAGTGGGACAACCTAATTAATGTTATTAAAATTCAAGCCAAATGAGCCTTATGGTATATTCATGAAGCAGAATTTTTAGAAGTCTCATTATTTCATTTTTATTGTGTAAAAAGTCACAAAAGCTGAATCACCCTTTTTAATGTTAACTAAAAATGTCCTTTAATTTCATTTTTCGAACAAGTTCAATATGTACCTTATATTCTAACTGTGCTTGCAGGCGTGACAGATTTTTTCCTGTTCAAACCACAGCATTTTGCTATCTAGCTTTGTTCAGATTATTTTTGTAAGGCAAATAATTGAAGAGTGTAGTTAAAATGATGTAACTGTTCGATTTAGTAATTATTGTTTTTATAAGCAAAAGACCAAGTAGCATCTGAAATAGAATTAGTTAAAGCATGACCATGAAGCTGCTGAAAGGTAATTAAATAATAAGTGATATTATTCTCAAATAAAAGCCACTGACATCTAAAATTGTGAATCCTATTGAAATTAACTGATAGAAACAATTATGAGACTAAACATACTAAATGGTTTAGAACTGCCAACTCACAGGCCTCTAAATACATGCTTCTAGGGAAGACTGCTAGAAGGAAACTGTTCTGTCCACTTCCATACTTACTTATACATAAAAAACCAACAACAGAACGATTATGCTTGCTTAGTTCTTTAAGTGGTAAATCAGAACCCCCAGTTTTCCTTATTCATGCAAATTAAGGTTCTCTAGGAAAAACTGAGCAGAAGAAGTACACTGCAAACTAACCAGCTTCTTAAAAGTGTTCATTATCTCACCCTTTCCTTTCTGAAATATCACCTTTCCGGTTCCAAAAGTGGTACAGTAGATTCCGTATGCTAATTAAGTCACTGTAAGAACACTGCCATTTCTGAATTTCCAATCTGAAAACTAATAGGAGTATGCTGTTGCCCTCCAATAACTACACAGCTAAAAATACTGATAAACTTTAGACAACTACATTAGAACTGTTGCTTGCCACTCCATCTTTACATTCTTCAACGAGGTCTCAATATCTTAATTACTATATTAAAATACATATGCTAATGTCTGCTAAAAAAGCACTCCACTCTGAACTAGAACCTCCTAATCCACAATAGAGAAATCTTAGAAATGATCATGAATCAGAGAAGTGAAGAAATACAGAAAAGAATCAGTATGTTCTGTATATTTTTACTATTGGAAGTGAAAGTGTCACTATTTTTTTGATAGTGAATAATCCCATATTCTTGTAAGGGTAGCATCTTATTTAAGGTTTTTTTTTGGTGAATCATAAATATTTTGTGTACCTTTATACTTTCAAATTCATGCTGTGTTTTCACCCATGTCATTATTTCTAGCCACACAGCTGTATTTCAGTGTTGGGGAAAACTATCTCTTTCAATGTGGATTTGCAGGATGCTTCAAGTTACTTCAAGATTAGAATCTCTCTGCAAAACAAACATTTACCTTGGCATCTCCATCTGGTAAGAAGAGATAAGCTCCACTTTTATCCCGGTTACTTGTAGTTCCATACCAAGCAAACTCCACCTTCATTTGATGATTTTTACCATCTTCTTTGGTATTTATTTTCTAAGGACAGAGAATCATGTTTGAAATAGTTAATGCATTTAGGTTTCCATGAATAAGAACAGAAGTTCTTAAAAAAGTAAAATATAGTGCTTCAAAATATAATGCAACACACCTCCAGTAATCCAGACATTCCAGAAAACCACAGTTTCATGTAAGAATTTTCTAAGATTATATTATCCACAGAATTCTGCATCTCTTTTATCTTGAAAAGTCTGTCTGACTTCTCCTGCTGACTATTTCTCATGTATATATTATACTCTGCTAAAGCTGATTCTGAACTCTGAGCCTCCAAAAGCTGGTAAACTCCAATCCCCAGAGGTGGTAGATGCGCCATGAAAGAGATCTGTTGGGAGAAAAAAAAATGAGGCCATCATTAAAAATATCAAAGTATCAACTTTTTATACTAAATTTATGCTTATTTTGTTTCAACGGTTTTGGGATGGCTGAATTTTTCCCATATTCCATATGAAATTACAAATGACATTCCGAATTTAGTAGCTGAAGCACATTAAGAAGAATTAGCAAATAAAAGTGTCTGCATTGCTAATTTGCTTAGCATCAAGATCACTGTTATATTAATGCAATAATGATTCTGAATCTTATTAAAAAAGGGTGTTACTAGTGATGTGCAGTTCTGAGCATATTTGCTGTGTATTAAAGATGTATGTGTAGCATATCAAGTGCACACAGATCCTACTTATCACTAAAAGTTGAGTTTAAAAATCCACAAATTTAAATAGTAAAATATAAGACAAGTCTCACTTTTACTGTCTAGCTATTAAAGAGCTATAAAGTAATCTGCATAGAAGAGTAACACATAAAGTAGATCACCAAAGCAATTTGCTTAGAATTTGAGGTACAGATACATGCTTATATTTCCTTTTCTTCTTCAGGAAAACTAACAGTGTTAATTATTGTACTGGTTTTGGCTAGGATAGTTAAATTTTTCCATAGTAGCTCATATGGTGCTAGGTTTTGCTATCAATATGTTGATAACACAGGCATGCTGTACCTATGACCGAGCACTGCTTGCGCAGCATCAAGGCCTTTCCTGCATCTCACACTGAGTTCCCAGTAAGTAGACTCGGGGTGCACAAGAAGTTGTGAGGTGTCTCAGCTGGGACAGCTCACTCCATCTGACCAAAGGGATATTCTATATCTTATGACATTATGCTCAGCAATATAAAACTGGGTGAAGAAAAAGGAAGGGGAGATTTTCAGAGCTACAGCATTTGTCTTCCCAAGTAAACATTATGTATGATGGAGCCCTGCTTTCCTGGAGATGGCTGAACACCTGCCTGATGATAGGAAGTGGCAAATTAAGTCCTTGTTTTGCTTTATTCACATGCACAGCTTTTCCTTTACCTATTAAACTCTTTATCTCAATCCTTGACTTTCCTCTTACCCTTCTAATTTTCTTCTAATCAGTTTAAGAAACAATGATGCTAAATTTCCTAAAAATAACTAAATTCTTGGCATTAATTGCAGAAAACAGAATTGTACACTATCTGTCAAAAAACCCCACACTTTAGTGCATTTTACTTGGAGTAGCGTACCTGATATGCTTCATGTGATACTGTAGTTGCTCCATCCCAAACAGCACTGACCTGTACAGTAACATGTTTTCCCAAAGGGGAAACTAATTTAACTCTGGGTGTATTCACATTGATTGAAACCACTGAAGATCGCTCTTGTTCCATAGGATTATATATCAAGAGGTACCTGTAAAAACATATTTGCTAAATTATCTTTTGGCAAGCAACCTTCCTCCTTCATATTTAATATAACTGAACATAAATTTTACATACTGAGCGTTAAAACAATGTTAGAACAATGGGTACATACCACAACAAATAAATATGCAAAACATAACCAGGAAACAATGGATATTTAACATCAATTCTTGGAAGATCTTCTTTTCTTAATGACTTTATTTTCCCAAGCAATTTTTAAAATACCTTGTAATAAAAATACACCCATTTCCCATCTTTGGTAAATTCCAAAGTATTGCTATAACAGCTGCAAGCACGATGAAGATATTTAAGAGCATTTTAAATGTATTTTTCAGGCTGAACTATTAAATTCCTATCCAGCTGCTTTTTAACATAATTTATAAACAATGAAGTAATGTAGACAAACCACTGTACATATATTTTCTTTACAGCAACTAATTTCTTTCTGCTGTAAGAGAAAGTACAAAACTATTTAAATTATAATTCATCCTAATTCCCTATGACAACTGTTTGCATATACATTGAAATCTTTTTATTAGGTATATATTGAATAACATTTTTATGTAATCTATTCCTTCATTTAAACACAAATTATGTTACTAACCAAAAAGTTCAGCCCTGAAATTGAGTTGAGCAACTTTATTAGTGTTCACAGGTTTGTGTATTGTAAGGTATAGAAAAATAAAATTATGCTAGAATATCTGTGCCTCATGTATCCATAGGACTATCATTGTACATCTCGTTTTTTCATTGCCAAGCTCAAAGAATGCACCATTTACAACTGTCCCTTGAATTTTCTGTTCATCCTTTTAAAAAATTGGTTTTAACAATGAAAAAAAGTTCTCGTCAAAATTTCTAATAAATTCTTAGATACACCACAGAACCAATATTCTGTCTGCAACCTTCCTAACTCTTCCCATTGCAAAACACAGTTTATTTCTTCATGAGATATTAACTTCCATAATTTTCCATAATATCCACTTCTTACTTATCTAATCACTACTTCAGCACTTCTAAGCATATTCTTCTCATTCCATGCTCCATTTTCTCTGCAGATTCCTCAGGGTTTTGTCAGATGTTTTCTTTCTTTTCCTTTCACATCTTAACCTTCAATTTCAATTACCACCTTCACAGATCAAACTGCTTCATCTAGAATCGTCTCCTTCCACCCAAACTAGAAATCTCATTCTATCATGCAAGTCTTTAACTTAAACAACACCTGCAGCTTGAACCTCTTTTGATAATTTCAAAATCTGACTGTAAATCTTCCAGGTTCCTTACTAATACATTTAGATTCTCTGTGCTCCATTATTCTCTAGTCTGGCACTACAGTACAAGTAAGCCCCTGCCAACAATTTACTTAAACAGTTAAAAACTGTAATGTTTTCTCTTCTCTTTCCCAGTATTAGCTATAAACAGGCTGAGGGTAGCCCTCATGAACACACGTGACAGAGAAGAGTGATGTCTCCCTGGCACCTAAAGTCTGCAGGCAGAACTGCTGAAATGATACTTTGCAAAATTTCAGGTCTGAGGCAGCAGCAAAACTGATTAGAGTTAACAAGGAAGTACAAATTTAATTCCTTTTTACTCGGAGAGAGGACTTCTACGCAATTTCAGTGTGAAGTCAAAGAGAAAGTTAATCCACCACTAAACTGCCAACACAGTACCAACACAGAAGGAATACTCTTGCTTTTTTTCCACATTGCTGAAAAATCTTACCTACTCTGCTTCCATCCTGCCCTTTAATTTTTCTGCAACACTACTCTGATTTTAATAAATGCAGTTTTGCTCTAGGGATACTCAGAATCCTTATGAACACTAACCAGGCTACCATTTTGCCTTCATCTTTTCATCAGCTCCCTCTTTTTTTCTGCATCAAACTTAGCCTGTTCATCTTCAATTTCTAAGCCCAAAACTGCTATCCCTATTACCTCACAATCAGTAGGAAAGGTCAACTCCAATTTCTCATTAGTTGAATAATCTAAAATCAGAGACTACATTAGCTTTTCCTATCAGAAACCTTTGGATTACATGCCATATGAGCTTCCCATAAAAACTGTTTTCCTTTTAACTCCGTAGATGAAGATTCCTGTGCTGGAGTATTGTTAAATCACAACTTGCAACTATTTTTCTTGTATATTTGGGCATCTAATTGTGGTCAGTTGCTTTCTAGCACAACCAAAATTGTTTGGAGATGTTCTTTTTTGCCCTGTTTCATGCTGAAGTTTCCTAGATTACTATACAACACAATAGTTAACCATATACTTGGTCAGCTTTTGGAGTCTTTAAGAACTTGTGCAAGACTTTGTGAGAACCTCCCCTAGAGGGTTGATCTTCTGCTTCTGCTTAACTGAAGATGTCTTCTTTTGGACAAGATTTTAATTTAAATGTTAACATATATATATATTTATGCATACACCTGTATGT
>JAAGNO010030416.1:67077-77619 GCA_033439905.1 Ceryle rudis
ATATTTATAACTCTTGTGGAATCAAACCCAAACTAAACCAACACCAGTCTCAGTTAAAAGTAGAAAGGCAAAATCAATAAAATTAGTGACATATTTTTTTAAGAATTCCTCATGTACTGTGAAAGAAGAGTGTAAGAACTGTGTAAGAAAGAATACAGATCTATGGTCCAACACCAAAGCTCAGGATAAATCAACATTCTCATTCATCAACAGAACATTATAAAAATATTTTATTTATTCTATTTAGACAGTGGAACTCCTCAATTCTTGTACCTCCAAGTAAAATCCTAGCTTCCATATACAATCCATTTCTAGTATATGCTACGCATCCTCATTAAATTTATCTGCTAAAGAACATATTAATTTAAAAATAATTCCAGACACTTTGAGCATTCCATTGATATAAGCATGTTTCACAACCCCAGTTAGTCACATGACAAATTTACCCATAACAAAAGACCTTAGGAACTGCCATATTATCATTATATTTCTCCAGACTATATATATTAATATATAGTTAAAATAAGACTTTTGTTGTACCAAGGTACATATGTTTTATCCCTTCTTGAATCGATGTATTATAAGTGCACTATGTGTATGTAAAGTAATAGGGCAGTGAGACAAAGCTAGCAATGAAGGAGCAGATTTTCAGTAGTTGAAATGAAGGGATTTTGCCTAGATGCTAGTATTTCATTTTCAAATTTTATTTCTGTAGAAGTATTTATACTCAGTAACAAGTACTTCTTGTGCACATACAAAAGCACGGGCTAATGCAATTAAATCACATTACTTCTACAGTGCCATCCAACTCCCGCCCTTAAGTAACATCACAGTATAACTATTTTAAATTCTATGTGGAACAGAAGAGAAAAGCCTGTCATCCACAAATGTGGAGTACAACTCCTCCGTGTATTGTAGTTACATCTAACAGAGAAGCAACTACACAATATTAAAATCTGGAACTGAAAACCTTTAACGGCAAACCCATGAATATTACTCTTTCAGAAGTAGCAATTAATTCTTTTCCTTTCATTATTCAGATCACTGGTCTTTGGCAACAGCACTAAGAAAACTAGAAAAGCTCACATCTTTTGTCCATATAATGTGGAGGGGTTTTAATGCCTACTGGTAAAATTCAGACAAAAAATTTTACCCAAAATATTGTATTTTAGAAAGATCATTATGGCCAAGTGTCAGACATAATTTCTTTCATTTATTCAAGAAATCAAAGAATTCTGAAACTATTTTAATATAAACTGTATTGAAAAAACAGGAAATCATATACATTTCCACAAAAACCCCCACAGCAAATTTACTCACAGAAGACCATGCATACCATCTGTGCGCTGGGTACAGGAGTAAACTTCTCCCAGCCCCTCAAAAAATTACAAACAGGTGCAGATTTGAGTTCTTAATCATAATTTGGACGCATCTTTGATGTGCAAATATTTGTAATTTCAGAAAAGCAAATCCTTGCTACCTGCTCTTCAGACACTTTTAGAAAGATATACCTTGAATTTTTTCATCCCATACTCTTCTAGGTCTCTGAAATCCAGAATGAGTGTCTTTTATTCATAAAAATATGACCATTTTCCCTATATAACCTACCATATACCTTTAATAAACCATTATATTAAGTGCATACATACAAGCATCAAAGAATACTTTGACTAGACTTTCTTGTAGTAAAGATTTAACTTGCTGTGAAACATTTTCAGCCAGAAATGAAAAGAGCCATATCAAGTACTTTCTTTTTAAAATTTTCAATAATACATGTAAACCAGTGTATCTATATTCTCAAGACAAAATGTGAATAAATCTGATTCAGATCTCTAAAAACTTTCACCTTAATCTCCTAGAAGAATGCTATTTCAAATTTTGTTTCTTGAACAGAAAAGCTACAGTATTTCAGACCACTCTTCTTTTTGTTTTACTGATGTGCATAAACATACGGGCATACATATATATTGAATACATACACACTTTTACTGGTGACAGCTGTGACAACCTGCAACACAATTACCATTTTATTTTAAAGTTCATTCAATGCTGCCTTCACAAGTGATGCATTCAACTAATGTTTCAATCCAGAACTCATTACTAGTAATTATTCAGAAGACTACCTCTTCTTGGGCCTCATGAGTCCTTAGGACAACAGCTTTCAGTGCTTCATGGAAGACCTTTCAAGTTTGCTTTGAGAATCTCTCTGACTAACCTTCACAGACAGATTACAGAATTTCCCATTATAATCCATCAGAACCAGTTCTCTGGGCATACATGAACCATTTCAATGCAAAGTTATATGAACAGCACCTTTGATGCTGGTTAGTTTCTTGCCCTCTTTTCTTACAGAGGCTAAGCTAGAAAAAACAGCTAAGTGTTGGAGAAAGCAGAACTGCTACAACTACATCCAAAATTAAGAGAAGGTACAGGCCACAAAGACAAATGCTACACTACATCAGCGGTCTTCAACTGAAAAAGGAAAAAGAACAGAAGCACACAATTTTTCCTGAAACGTCAAAGGGATGGGGGGAAAGAGTGAAAGAGAGGGGAAAATAATGAATACACATTGAAATGCTTTAAGGAAAGAAATTAAATTAACTCTGTATATGACAAAAATCCCAAGAAGGACTAGTGGGTTAGAAACCAAAATTCAACTAGAAAGGTATTCAGAGATCTTGGTAGTTGATGGACTTTAACGGATTGAGTTTAAACAAAACTGAAATTGTCTAAACAAAGCCATCTCACTGGGATGATAAACCAATAAAATCCCTCTAGACATCAAATGGAGGGCCAGAAGAGAATCAGAAGTGTTTCCTTTCTGAAAATTTGCATGAAAAAAATTACTTTAAAAGATGTGAGAAGAGTGAGTAGATAGTAACATTGTCTAATTAGTAAACACTGATCCGTATGAGGCAGAAATGATAAGCAGTGCTTGTCATATTAGCTGCTAAAAGTACCATTAAGAAAATAATCAAAATTATGTGACTTTTGCAATATGTTGGAAGCTAAAAAATAAAAAATAAATGAAAAAAAAAGTGCCAGCAAAATTTCGAAAGCTAAAAAATTCCATGAAATGACATCACACAGGCCCAGGGTGCTCCTTGTCTTTGTGGATGGTGGTAAACTAAACAAAGAGAATCAAGACCATATACTTAAAACAGAGATATATTTATACATTGCAAACATGTACAACCTGCCCTGAAGAAAAGAATTCCATGATTCTTGCACTGAAGCCCAAGAAAACACATAATAGGCACTTACTTTCCTCATTTATTTAATACATAATAAAAATAAAGATAACTGGACCACAAAAATTTCTCTTATGTTATTTATAAAGCTCTCTCCTTGTTTTAGTGAGCCATGGCAAAACACCTTGCAGAAAACCTAATAATTTCTTTTCCTTAAGAAGAAAAACTCTACTGAATAGTCAAAACACTAGGTAAAAAAAATAAAAGAAAAAAAAAGTTATAATAAGTTCCTTAGCTCTGACACTTAAGGTCTCTCACATAAGCAGCAAGGTGTCCTTAGTAGGAAGTATGATTCAAGTGATATTTTAAGCACAGGTTCCCTCCATCACTTTTTTCCATATCTGGCCACGTTTCTGCTATAAATCACTAAAGATCGAAAGATTCTACAAAATAATTGTTAAAAAAATAAATGCCATATAAGTGGCATATATACAACTTGAAATATCCTTTAATTAACGGATTCAAGCCATGATCTGAAATTATCCAGTCATGGTGTTCCTCTGCTTCTACAAAAATTAGACATTTTCTAATATCTCAAGCCATGTTCTTAATATTCCTTCAGAAACAAGACTGCAGGTTCATGAGCATGACACCCTCCTTGACAGCAGATTACTGCTCTTATTTTCCGCAGTTCTTTTTATCAGTTATTAAACTGACCTTTAGAAACAATATGTTTCACAGCATTTCAAAATATCTTTTTCTCCTACTCTAAATATATTTAGCAAAAAATTTAGGTTACAGAGGAAGCTTTGGATAAAGTTATTTAAAATCTCACAGATAAAAATCATGTGACCAATCCAGTTTCTGATTGTATTGAAGTCTGATTCATGCTTGTTTCTAATAAAATTTGCAGGTATTTTTTTAAAAACTGCCCTCATTTCCCCCTCTGCCACATGAATATTTCATCCATATTTCATAAATGATTTCATTCAAATTATAATTTTTCTAATACATGTTCAAAACATTGAATTCTAAGCCCCTGTGTATCTTTAACTATTATCAGTGGCATTTGGCTCACAACTTTCATTTAACAGTGGCAAATCCTACCAAAAAACAGTGAAACAAAGAATGTGGAAATCAATTTTTCAGTTGATTTTGAATTAAAAAGTGATGAATTATTTAGGGTACTTTTGAAGAGATATGCATGGATACTTGTCCAATTTTCAAAAAATTTTTTTCTTTGTAGCTCATATCCAGTAATGAAGAAAAAACAGTAATACCTATAAAATGGAATAATTCTGCATCTGAGTTTTTTTGCTGATTTATTTCCTTTTTTTTTTTTCCCCCCAGAAGGAAAATACACTGTCATGTCAAACCATACTAACTAATTTACAGAAATATGTGTTAGGGATTTAAGTTATTTCTTTTATCAACTGGATACATACCCACACATATATCATATATGCAGCAGTGGAGAGGCAAAGGGAAAATCCAGAATTTTCCAGTATTGGGAAATGTCTTGACCTTTACATATCTATATAGAACTAATATAAGAAACTATTACTCTATTCAACACCTCTCACCTCAGAAACCTACCTACCCACAGTAAAACAAAGGTATTACTCTGCAAATATTTACTGTGTAAAACAGTTAAAATATACAGCACTTTCATCAAAAGTGACACAAAACCACTCTTCCTTTTATAGCAGATCTGCCAAGTGCCAAAATAAACATTTGTCAGAGGAAAGTGTACTTTTGGTCCTAAACAGGAAACTCCTTTATCCTGTACAGCAATCTGCATAAATTGCTGTGCTTGTGAATTAGGGACAGCAGTTGTAAGCAGAGCTGTTCTCTCATTAGAGCAACTAGTTCTCATACAAACATAATTAACATTTCAGGTCACTGGAAGGTGATAATGTGCTGGTTTGCTGTGACTCTCAAGACTAAATTCAAGAAGCAAAAGGGAAATCTAGGTATTAATAATCCCCCAAGACATGAGACTAAAAGGCTGCTGTAGTTTCACCTCTTAATTCAACAGGTCAACCTACAAAATCCTGCAATCACTATTCTTGAAAAAATTCAAAACTGTTTATACTGCTCTGCAGGTCAAGCATCCATTTTGCTAATACACAACTCAGTTTTTAATTACTTTACATTAAATAACATTTCCAAATAGGTTTTCCTTTTTCATCTGCTATACAACTGATTCTTTTTGTAACAAATCTGCATGTATTTGTAGATTTATGTTGCTCATTACCAGCATTTTCAAACTAAAGAGATGATACTCTTTCAAAATCTCCTTGTTCACTTTCTTCAGCTTAGTAGTCTTGTTCTCCTGCTAAGCCTTCTCAAAGCCTCATCTCATTCAGTATGTTTTCTAAATCATTCAGAGTATAGCATGCTATTTCAGCTCTATTTTACAGAAAACATTTCCATTTAAATCATCCACAAGTAAAATTGTGCCTGACACATGTAAGTCTCAGTCTGATTTGTAATGTCTAGTATTTTTCTGCTTCACTAAAGTCCATTTGGTTAGTCCCGACATTATTTTTCTGTGTGGTGTGCAGCACTTCCAGTTGCCTGCTTCACTTCATTCTTTTGACCATGAAATATTTGCTCCAGTTTACTAAAACAGCTTTAAATTCTAATCCTATATTGACTGTTTGTTCCCAGCATGACTTCAAATTTCATCCTCTATTTAGACTCTACTCTATTAGCACAATTGATACAAACAGAAAACAATTTGTGATTTTACGATGTGAACTAAAGAATTTCTTGATTGTATTTTGGCCTCATTTTGCACAAAAAGCTCCACTATGGTCAGATGGATACCCGAGGATATAAACCGAATAATAAGCAATTTACACCATTCATCAATGAACATTTAAGTAACAGGCAACCGGCAAGTCTGTCCATTAACTACAGTTAAGGTAGCACTTACTAACAAAAATGCATTTACAACAAACTGACTGGAAATTGAAGTGTGGAATTAAAACATGATGCCAAGTCTGCTTTTTTGCTTTTCAGTTCTAAAGAAAGGAGATTGGTTCTGCTTCGACATTCATGTTTGGGTTAGTGTTGGGGGTTTTTTTAAATTTAATCCATGCATTAGGAGAATTAACGTTCACAAAAAAGCTATGCCAAATTAAGCTCAGAGCACCAAAGGAAACTGTAGTGAAAGTATGCTTTAAACTGTATCAACAGACCTAACTGTATTACAACACTTAGTTTCAATTAATTGCTACAGCTTTAATGTACACCTTCTCTGCGACACAGTAGATGCAGTAACCATTAGCGTTCATCAACTACAGAATCCTAGATATTTAATTAAATAGAAAATGTATCCGTGAGGAAAACATTATAATTAAAAAGATGCAGTCTCAGATATACTGTCAGATATGAACATGAAGTTTGGAGCAGTGGGAGTATGGGTGATTTAATAAAAATTCCACTTAAGCAAATAATTTTGCTCTATATAATCAGAGGAAAAGCAAGTTCTCCCCAAAAAGAGATTCTGATACCTTCCCAAGGGGCTTTTCATTGATTGGATAAAGTCTTAGGAGATTTTTCAGCTTACTTAACTAGATAAGATAAATAATGCTAATACTGTCCTCTGCATCACTTCCAGCTAAGTGTCTTGTAAATTTAAGAATCATAATTTGAGACTATTAATACTATCACAGAGTTAACAACACTAACAAAAAATATCCATCTAAGCACCAACTCTAATAATGAAATTAAACTGTTTATTATAGAGAATATTTAATCTTAAGTATATAACCAAATATTACCATATATGAACAAATATTGACATTTTTGCCTTTTCCTAACTAAACATGTTTTCCAGTTTATTAAAAAAATCCTGCTGAAGAATAACAAGGAATCCAGTCTCAATTTGAAACTACAAGCACACTATTTAAATTTGTAACACTTTCATAAGGTATAAAAACGAAGGCAAAAACAGAATCTATCCTTTACAGACCAGCTTTTCAGACCAGCTTTTCCTTATAAAATCAAACTGGTGACATCAAGAAATGAAAAAGAGATACTATCAATAAATACGTAAATTCACAAAAATTCAGTAGAGTTCTAACTAACACAGAATAGAATTGTGACTATAACAGAATTTGAAGAGGAACTTAAATGTGTAGTTCAGAAATACAGCTATCATGTTAAAATTACACATTTTTTTGAAATGGCTGACAGTTCTGATTAACATATAAGTAATTAAGAACAATGATACTGTGCTTAAAAAAAAATAGTTCCATTATCTTAGCTTGACATTTCAGAATTCTGAATGACTCCACGAGTGCCCTTCCTACTGAGTAACCCATGACCAAACTTCAGATTCATTAATAAAGGTGAGAGAACTCACAGTGCTATAAATTCTCTTTTTACAACTCCACAGACGTATCCTTGTAATATCCATTGCTCATCCATAAGGCAGGACAATTAGGCAGACAATAGGCACATATTCCATCCCTCAACTCTCACAGGAAACAGGACCTTTGTGTGGCTTTCTCAAGAAGAAACCATAGAACACCCTCAAGAAAACAGCATTCACAATAAACACAGACAACAGCACACCAAAAACTGCAAACTGAGAACGCAAAAAACCAACATCAACCTAAGACAAAACTTTAAAAAATGTTATGTACCTACTACATATGCCAGATACACATACTTCCTATGATTTGGATGGATTGTGGTGGCACACATATCCTAATCTGGAGCACAAAACTACTCTCCAATAAGGATAAAAGGATTAAGTCCAAAGGCACTATTTTAAATTTTTTCTTTTACCACAAAGTTGTGAGGTGTTCTGAAGTCCAAGATGGGCTTGAAGCCCCCTGACTTTTTCAGGATCAGGAAGTACCTTCACTAAAATCCTTGCCTTGTTCCTCTTGTAGTGCAGGCTTTATAAATCTGCATTTAGAAGGGAAAAAAAATCTGGTTCAGAAGAGCAGAAAGACTTTCAAGTATGCCATATCACTTCACCCTGTGCCTTGAGAGCCTTGGACTAACTACAGTATTGCCTCAAAGCAACTCCAGTAAAAAGGCTGAAGGGGCCAGTACCTGGAAAAAAAAAAAAAAAGTAATACACAAATATACTATTAATACTGAAACTGGGTATCCTGCACCTCCAAAACTGCTTCAACAATTACAATGCATACAATGCAGATCTTGCAGTTGTATTCAGTTCTTTAATAACATATTCCTCCACAAAGATCACTTTTTTGAAAACAAACACAGATTTTTTTCCTCTCCCTGGTGTATGTGTAAGCTATTCTTTCTGCATTTTGTACAACTCTTCCATTATAGAGGAACCCAGAAACACCTTGTAACACCTAATTGCAGGAGCTTTCATTTTAATGTTATTTTTTTTATAGCAACTGAGCATCAAACACCTTCACAGTCTGATAGCAGTGGTACTACAAATCCAAAAAAACACCACTGAAATCTTGTGCCTTGAATCAAAAATCCTAAATTTGAGCAGTTTTGAGAAACTGCAAAGACTACAAACACTACAAACTGTATCAACTTACCTACGGGTTTAATTTTGCAACTGCAATTTTAAGACAGTCAGTGAACAGAAATATTTAGAACGGACCATTATTGATTTATCAACAGTAAAACAGACCAAAACTGAAAAAAGCTTCATTTATAAGAAAATTTATACACTGAAAAAGTAATGATTTAACCTTTGAAGTTTAACAACTTTTATATCAACTTGAACTCGGAAGCATGACAGGCTGAATATTTTGAAAAATAAAGATTAATTCCACAGAAAGCTTTGGAGTGAAATTAATTACAAATCAAAGCTACGTTTTTCTTCTTAATAATGAAAACTTATAATAACTCAAAAATTAACCACAGTTCAGTTTTAAAGAGCTATCCCTTACTTCAAAACAGACATTCAGCCATTAGCATATTTCTTGGTTTATTTTCAGAATTCCCAGATAAAATTATAGTCAAATGTCAACCGCCAGCGCAGGGAGTCAGTTCTAAGATAAGCCTGCATGTAGCATAATTAAAACAGGAAGTTTTAATCACACAGTAAAGGCAGAAATCTGAAAAACTTCTGTGACCTTACAGATAAAGCAGGAATTAAGAGAACAAGGTGTTAGGAACTCTTCAATTTCTCTCTCATTAGACACAGTCAATGCACAATTTGCTGGTTTTGGCCATAAATGTAGTTGCAGAGCTAACTTTCACCTATAAAGCAGAATGAATGTATCCTGCTTTTGTTTTGTTCCTTCAGACTGAGAGAAGTCCAAAGGCAACCAAGAAGGACTTCAAGATGTTGGCACAACTGGTTGAAGGCTCTGGTGCACAGGTGGTGTTCTCCTCAATCCCTCAAGTAGAAAGGAGCAATACAGCAAGAGGGAGGAAAACACATATAATTAATACATGGCTGAGAGACTGGTGCCACCATCGGAATTTTGGGTTTTTTGATCATGGAGAAGTTTATATGGCACCTGGCCTGCTGGCAGCAGGCGGAGTACAGCTGCCCCAGAGGGGAAAAAGGATCCTCACACATGAGTTGGCAGGGCTCATTGAAAGGGCTTTAAACTAGGCTGGAAGGGGGAAGGGGATAAAACCAGGCTCATTAGAGATGAGCTTATGCACAAACTCCAGTCTATTGTCCTACTTAAGGTAAATAATTGTGATACATTGGACAACAAAATCATGGAGCTCACTAATGGATCAGTAACTGCAGAAGTGATCAGGAAACTAGAACTGAAAGGGGAAGGGAATGAAACCTGGCCCACCAGTAATGAGCCTAGAGGTAAAGGTCAGAGGATGGGGTGAAATCAGTTGCTCAGATCAAGTGCATCTACAGTAATGCACGTAGCATGGGCAACAAGCAAGGTGAGCTGGAGGCCGCTGTGCAGCAGGACAGCTATGACATAACCACTATCACAGAAATGTGGTGGGATGACTGTCATGACTGGAATGCTGTGATGAGTGGATATAAGCTCTTCAGGAGGGATAGACAAGGAAAGAGAGGTGGTGGTGTGGCCTTATATGTTAGGGAGTGTTACAAGTGTATAGAAATTGATTACAATGATGATAAAATTGAGTGCTTATGAGTTAGGATGAAAAGGAAAGCAAATAAAGGTGATGTGCTGGGAGTCTGCTATAGACCACCCAATCAAGATGAGCAGGCAGATGAAATTTTTTATGAACAGCTTGCTGATGTCTCACAATTGACAGCCCTTATTCTAGTCGGTGACACTAAACATCTGCTGGGAATGTAACACAGCAAAGAATAGACAGGCTAGGAGGTTTCTTGAATGTATGGAAGATAACTTCCTAACTCAATTGGTAGATGAGCCTACCAGGGAGG
>JAAGNO010030417.1:0-10166 GCA_033439905.1 Ceryle rudis
GGAAGATGATTCTGTCCCCCTACTCTGCTCTGGTGAGACCACAGCTGGAGTCCTGTGCTCAGATATGGGGTCCCCAGCATAAGACACGGAGCTGTTAGAGCAGGTCCAGAGGAGGGCCACGAAGATTATCAGAGGGCTGGAACATCCCTCCTATCAGCACAGGCTGTGAGAGTTGGGCTTGTTCAGCCCAGAGAAGAGAAGGTTCTGGGAAGACCTACCGCAGCTTTCCAGGACATAAAGGGCGCCTACAGGAAAGCTGGGGAGGGACTTTTTACAAGGGCTTGTAGTGATAGGACAAGGGGTAACAATTTTAAATGGAACAGGGTAGATTTTGATATTAGGAAGAAATTCTTCACTGTGAAGCTGGTGAGGCACTGGAACTGGTTGCCCAGAGTAGTTGTGGATGCCCCATTCCTGGAAGCGTTCAAGGCCAGGCTGGATGGGACTCAGAGCAACCTGGTCTAGTGGAGAGTGTCGGAAGTAGATGATCTTTAAGGTTCCTTCCAACCCAAACCATTCTATGATTCTAAGACATGTATGTATACCGGAGCAGGAGACAAACATCCATTGGCACCTTGCACTTCCGAACATGTAACAGAAAGCCTTACAGATTAAAAATCCCAAACAATTGCATTTGAAGAAGCAGAGGTTTCCTGGTAACAATAAAAATACATGCACCTTCATCTGCAGAAGTGACATCTAGCTACCAACAAAACTAGTAAGAGTTATTTAAATAAGTATTCTTTTTCAAATTAAGGCTCCACTTCCCTGGGAAGTTCTGAAAGAAAAATCCTTCTCTACCTCAGCAAAAAACTAGATAGGCTTTTTTCTTTTTCCCCTCTAAAAGGAGGGCACACAAATGATAAAGATGGTTAAATACAAAACTGAAAGGTATTTCCAGAGAGATTTTAATTATAAAATTATTTTTTTAAAACACAAATAGATGTTGACTGCAAGTAAACACTGTACAAAGTTGTACAGAGAACTTTTGAATCAAAGTATCAACTTCTATTTCAAAGATGCCACTGGAAAGGGAAACTGGTTTACGCCTCTGCGTGTACGACCACGCGCAGCTTGTTAAACCCTTCACGTGATCAAGAGCCAGAGGCCCCCGTCAGTAAGAACTACCAGTTCGGGGTTGTGCTCTTCTCCCAAAGATGAGGCCTGGAGAAGAGCAGCTGAAGGAAGGCTCGGGTGACCTGGCGGCAGGAGCCCCCGCAGCCTGCCAGGGCAGGACTGGTGTTACGCAGCAGCTGCAGTGCCATGGTCCCAGTGGGGGAGCCTTACATGAACTGCCTACGAGGTCCACAGGGTTCACCCTTCACTTCGGCACACCTGCTATGGAGTTATTTACAACAGCCTTTGCTGCTGACCAGGGCCATGAGAGAACACTTCTCAGAAGCAAGTTTTAAGATCCCAGAAACATCAAAGAGATCAGGCAACGCTACACCAGAGAGAACACTCCCTTTGCTTTAGAAACTAGTAATGACTGAGGGAAAGGACAGCTTCTGCTGCTTGATAAGCAATGCTTCAGCTAAGACGAGATGTCTGCTTAGAGGTTGGAAGGAAGGTGGCTGAAACAACACGCTGAAGTTTCTCAGCAATTTTATACCCCGCAGGTTCATTTCTGCCAGCTTTACCAGACAGCAAAGAAGAACCACCACAGCCAGATTTGACAGAGGACACCCCAAGCAACCCTCAGAATCTCTTGTAAATATCAATGTAACAAAAGAGTTGTCCTAGTGCTGTTTTCTGCAGCTTTCTGCAATTATTTTTTCCTTTCTTTTCTGCAATTGGGGTTTGCAATGGGTTGTTTTGCAGACAAGCATGGGATCTGTTCACATGTGAATTAGGAGTCCATTCATACCTACGCCTTTCAGGAAAGCCAGTCATTTGAAAAGCTGCACCATTTCTCAAGTTCATTTGTTAAAAAAGACATTAAGATGCACCCATTCCTCACCGAGGTCACCAAGGAGAAAGGTGAAAATAATTCCAGAATCTGCTAATACCTTTCAAGGTCCTATGATAACCTCCCATGGACTAGCAGCTAAAATACTTTAATCTCAGTTTGAGACATGGTTTAGATATATCCTCTCAAGTAGATGTTTGTTTTCTCAAAGTCAAACATAAGCGTGTAATAAACATTCCTTGTTTAAGTGGTTTATCATACTTGCTAAAGTCACACTGAAGTCTTCCCTTCCAAAGCAAGAATGAGACAGGTTTCGGCTTCAGGACAGGCTGGCAAGTTTTGTTGTTGCTGTTCTTGGTTTGTTTGTTTTTTTAACTGAAGACACCAGACGCAAATATTTGCTCTTTTCCTATGAACTGAGAAATTGCAATTGCTTTCTGTGTCCCTTCCAACTCTACCTGAACAAACAAGAGGTTAGAGGATAAGTCACTGCTCTATCCTTAAAGGGTAGTAGTAAACAAAACAAAAAGTGCTGAAAAAAAAATCTTCAAGCTAAATTATAAACCTGTATTTTGTGCAATTTACAGATAGGTTTGCATTTGTATTATTGTGATTTGGATCTTTTTCTTTTTAAGCACTGTAAACCAAACTACTTCAAACAGCCTCACAGTTCAAAATACTGAGTATGTAGCCACTAACTATTTGTTTAATACCAATTTGATGTTTTATTGACTTTGGAAATTTTTAGCCTGGTATAGCCTTAAGACTGAGATCATGACAGCATTTTGGTTGCTATACAATACTCTGTTGGAGTTACATTGACAGAACAGCTATAATTATTTAATGCGAATATCTTGGGAATGATCAGTGAAATAAAGTGCTTCGATTCCTTAACAAACCCTTAAGAACCAGGTCACTGAAACAACTGTTTAACTGATCTTATTACATACTCGCCTTATTATGAGATCTTAAAGACAAAGGAGAATGGGGCAGTAAAATAAACTTTTCATTCTACTAGTTTTAGACAGTAATTCTGGTGCCACAGACAGCATGGTTTTAGATTTAATAAACTTAACTTAATAAAGTGATTTAATAAACTTAATTACCTTACACTTGTGATATGTCAAGGTATCACCTGAATTAGTTTTCACTGCAGGACAAACTCCGTTAGGAAGGAATACTGACATTCTTAATGATCTGCAGCAAGAGGCAGAGTTTTAGAACCCACAAAACACACACACAAAAACTGACATTTATAAGTTAACCTTGCACTGCAGCAGCTTCTGAATTAGCAGCAGCTTCCTGCTGTGCTTCCTCCACAGCAGGGGATGCATCTGGAGCCGGTATTTCATCCTCCCCTCCAGCTGCTGGGGATACCTCAGCACTCTCAGCCTGTGCTGCAGGTCCAGCAGCAGCTACTGCATCAGCCTCTGCGTCAGTGGCTTCAGACGTCTCTTCTTCATCACCTTTTAAGGATTTATTTAATACAATAAAGAGAGTAAAGTGCATGCATGCAACACAAATTCACCAACTACTCTTTTACCATCACCCTCATTTATATTTCAAATGGGAAGCTAACCTTTGGGATCAGAATTTACAAGGTCAAGAAATCAGTAATTAATCCCCCCCCCCCATTGTCCAATGTGGCACCATAAAATATGTTTACAAGATGAGGAAACCATATTCTCAGTTACCAAGTTTCATAACTGCTTCAGTGTAATAAGAAAAGAAACTGTGGCTTAAAGTGAGTGACTGCAAGAGGTGGGAGTGCAGGGAGGTATAAAAAAAGGACCCTACTACATGTTGCTGAGAGAGCCCACTCTGCTGAAAGACTCAGTGATAACACACTCACTGGCATCAGAGGGCGCAGGATTCTTGCCCACTTTGCACCCAGCAGTGGAAGTGCCACACTGGGAATACAACATTTGCTATCACACTTAGAAGCTCTTAGGGCATTTATTATCCATCAGGCTCACAGCTCAGCAGCACCACAAGCCAAGATGTGCCTCCAGTTTGCACGACTCTTTTTGAGGTGTCTTAACTTTGCTGGCAATAGCTACAATAGCGCTGAGCCCAACAAGTCATTAGTTTTCACAGGGCTTTGAGCCACCTCTTAGCTCTAGGCTGCCGCAGGTACCCTCCTATCCCTATCCACCCTGCTTTCTTTAAAGCTATATTGAGTGCACTGTGACCCCCCCCAAGAGCCACAGCAATCAAGTGAGAAAAGTAGGGTCTGCGGGGCAGAATAAAACAGGGGACCCTTACTGAAACTAGGTATCTATATGTAAGATAACTTGCTAATTGTAAGCAGTCAACATTCACCTCACTGGAGATATGACCGCTTTTTTTTTTTTTTACTAGTCCCAGCTGTCTTTAGGAGACTTGTCTATACGGCTGTGGGACTCTTCAGAATCTGAAACCCCAGTGTTTCCCAATCATGCATTACTCAGCTGAGACGAGTCATTAACAGCTAACAGCATAAAGCAGCAGAGATGCACAATCGCCATGCAAACGTGCACTAAGATCAAGTTAATGACAGAAAGTTGTCTATCAGGTGTTCATTGCAAGTTTACCACCAGAACCAACTTACCATGTGGAAAAAACAGAACTGGAAATAAGGTTTGTAATACAGTGTACACCAAGTGAGAATACAAAAGAAATAGCTTAAAGAGACATAGTCAGAATTTATTTTATATCTGTTTAAAAACTAAACAGATCAGTTTCACTTCTTGTTTTTCTCATGCTACTGCTTGTTTTTCTTTGTGTGTCCACATTTAAACACAAGTCTACTCACTGCTCAGTAAAAATCAAAGCTTTGTATTCTGCAACCTGATCATGTCCCTTTAAGAGAATGCTATAGTTCAAAAAAACTAAAATCGATCACACAAAGAACAGACTACCAGGCAAGCTCAGCATTCAGAACACTTTATTGGACAGTCAGATATAGAGTGCATTCATTCAGAACAGCCAGCTTCTCAATCTCAGAACCACCCTCTGCAAAGCAGATTCAGTAATAAGCTCAATATGGTTTGGCCTTGCAAACATAGGTAGTTCTTTTAAAGTCTCACAAGTGTGGAGTTTTACAATAGAAGGTATAAAGTCATCCCAAGGTAGGCTGCAAGGTACGCAATGCTGAACGACTGTCCTTTGTATTTAACTTCCTCGGGTTTGGAAAGAGATTTCCCTTGTATTTTAGTCTGGAAAGTGTAAAAGCAGAGTATAGATTAGAAAGATTGAATCAGCTTGTATCAAGTTGAAAAGTCACTGCTAAAAAAATAGAAGGAAATCAGGAACAAGTTTAAAGGAGACACATGCAAATGGAGGACAAAACTCAGTATCTGCTAAATAAGCAAGCAGAATGTTCTGCAAGGCAAGCATCATTTTACAGTTCAAATGATGTCCCAGATTTCCTACTGCTACTTCGAGTCAAGCTTCTGCCAGGGGCTTTTTTAAATCCCTCCCTAAATTTTAGAGTAGCTCTCCATTAAGAAAAGCTACAGAAGATTTGCTATTAACTCTTTTTTTTAGATGTCTTCTATTATTGATTAAAATACCATTAAGTATCATTTCAGCCCTCTAAAAAAACAAACACCATGGAAATCATTCAGGAGAGTCTCCCTCTGATCGGCTGTTCCCTAGTAGAAGGTTCTTCCAGATGGGAGATTCCAGCATCTCTTACCATAGGACATGTAGCAAATACTCCACAAATGTGCTGGTTTGGGCATGCTGCTTTTCTATCCACCACTTCATATCGTCACCAGCACTGTTTTATAGCTTATCTGAACCTTGATTTTATGTGACTCTAAAAAAATATTAGATTACTTTGAGAACAGAATTTTTATTTGTTCTTATCAGCCATGCTGTGAAAAAGTGTAAGGACTAACTGAATCTCAAGAATGAATGGGGAAAGAAGCTGCAGTGGCACTTCTGGGAAAGGCAAATCTATGGTAACGCTCTGTGACAAGGTACACACAAAAATATGACTATGCAGGGAACAGGAAAAAAAAAAAAAACAAAACGTGAGGCAGAGAGACATTAATTCTTTTGAGAAAGCACACAGAGGATTCCATAGGGAAAATAAGGACAGAAATCTCTTTTGGGAGGATACAGTGGGGGATGAAGAAGGATTTTAAAAAGGAGCTGATTCAACAGTGGTTTCGTATCGCGAATTGGAATTAGCTGCTCAGAAATCCAATTAAATACTCTGGGTTGAGTGTTTATTCAGAAGTCCGACGCCGAGAATAATGCAGGAAACAAGTTTCAACCGTGTTCCCCGTATGGCCTTAGAAATGCTTTGGACTTCTGGCTATCGGTGATACGGGAGGCAGCAATCATCTCCCACTGGTTGTGATGCGTATGTACATTACCAAGCAGCACAAGGCATCAGATTATGGGATGTCTGGAGAGTACTGAAGTCAGAATTAAGTTAGTTACGGAGCACTGAGTACTCTTAGCCCAGTCTCAGGCAACACCAGTATAGCCTCTGGTGGGTCAGCAGCACCACTGACTCTGAGGGCATCCCACTCAAACGTTTTGGTAGACTAGGGTCAAAACTCAGTACCTTGCAAAAGTGAACCTTAAAAGAAGGGAGGAAAGACACTGACGTTGTATTGAGCACCCTGGAGATTTTCTTAATGCTTTCACATCTACCACGTTCTTCTGACTATGTCAGAATGTAACAAGTGTAACCCTCACTTCTTCCCTGGACAGCAGATGACTAGGTCACTCGGAGAAAATCCCTACTTTGGTCCCGGTGACATTTTAAGGACAAGGAAGGACCGCATTCAAAGTGCGGCCAAACTCTTAGTATTTCAAGAATTAAGTTTAAAAACCTGTATTGCTTCTCACTGCTTAAGAGAAAGGAAATTAAAGTGTTGTGCCACTTTATATGTTAAAAATATGAATTTTTAAAGTTCTAAAACTAACGGATGTGTTGGGGAACTTAAAGACTAACAGCTTCAAAAGGAATCATTTTAGAGGCAGACAATTCAAAGCACGTTCTCACATTGAAAAACAAAACTTAAACTCAGCGTACTTTGTTCAGGTCTACTCTTTGTGTGCATGCAAATTTATTTAATCAATTTCAGATGTCAGCATCAGAAAAAATAAGGAAGAGCTTCAAGAGCTATGGCTTCATTAATTTGTTTTTTAAATAACAATAAAAATATAAAGATCCTTAAGAAGTCGAATTTTTAATTGCTCTTCCTAGCAAGGCCATGCTTGCCAAAGTTCCATCTTTTCTATTAATGCCACCCTAACACTAATTGATGTGGACAGAGACAACATTCCATTACAAGCATTTGAACTAACATGGTCTAATTATTTAAGCATGAAGAGCTGAGTAAGGCTTTGCCATATATTTAGGTGAGGTCTGCTTGTCATTTAATCCTAAATTAAAAAGGATTAAAAAAATTAAAGTTGGGAGACGATGAGGCCAAAATACAGTATTTATAAAATAACAATAATTTTTAAGTCATTTTTTTCCTATTGAGCTGTGCTGCCCGACAGCACGTGGCCTGGAGCCAAACTGTTGACTGACAGAAGGATATTATCACCTTCCCCCCCAGCAAACAAAAGAATAAAACTGATTTTGACAGCATTATGCATTCAGTCGAGTTTCATTAAGCTTTCAGTGAAACAAACACAAAGAAATACTCAATATGCAATTCACACATCAACTTTTTCCATCCCAAGAGACTCCTGCAGGTTGATCACAGGCCAGAGTCACTGCCTAAACATTAAGTCCATTCCCAAAATTTGTGCAGAAGTAGCTCTGTAACAGGCCACCACTCAACCACCTTTGTCTTTACCCTCTCAGGGGTCAGGGAAGGACTCGGACAGGGTTAAAGCCTATGAGACAAGCTAGGAATCTGTTCCCGAGCCTCATGTACCTGTGGAACAAGAGAGAAGAGCTCAACTCACCCCTGCTTGACCAAGGTTTGGTTTTCCTCCCTTCTGCTCTCTCATGAAGAATATTCATATGTTCAATATACTTGCTGCGGGATGAACTGACTATTCTGTAGGCCTGAAAGGAAATGACACCCAAACTTATTGCTACATCCCTACAAAGTTACCGAACAAAAAAAGGGGAGAGGGAGAGAAGGGGTTTGAAGCTTTTTAAGACGAGCAATAGCAAATTGTGCTAAGCAAGGTAAAAAAAAAAACCCAAGAATTCAAAAAAATAAAAAACTATTTTGCAATACTAAGATATTTATACATTTTGCATTTCCCCTTTGTTAGACAGCAAATACAACATACCATGCAGCGTGTGAAGAGCTGTTCAAACCGCACACCCAATTTTAAGACAATTACAGTAAGATTTTTTTTTTTTTTTTTTTAAACTATGGCAAAAAGGTGACAGCAGGAGAATTTGTTATTCCTCCAGATATGCAATCATGCACCTTCGATATTTTGAACAAGCAGAAGCTACTTATCATTCAAGAGGATTATTTGGTGGGAGAGGGAAATGTACCCCTCTGGGACATGCTAGTCACTAGCTCGAATCTTAAGGGGGCAGGGGGTGGAAGGAAGCTATGGAATGGAGGCTTTAGGGACACAAAGCACAGAGTCTGATATATTTAGATGCAGGGAAGAGAACTCTTACCAAAATACGTAGAGGTTTACAAAACTTTAGCATGCTTTTTTGAAGTAAACAGCATTCTCCTCCTTCCTTGTGCCTCACTTAATGAGGTTCTAGTCTTCCTCTTGAGGCTTCAGACAAGTTACTTCACATCTGTCTTGCCCACTTTGAGTTATTCAATTGACAATTTATGTCTTGACCATATTATTTAACCCAGAGCACACCTTATACCATGACAACTCAGAAAGCACAAAGAGCTCCATTCCCAAACACTTACATAAAATAAGCCACCAAAAGCAGCAACACCAGCAAGGAGATAGTAAATCATGTTCTCTCCAGAAGAGCCAGGAACGCTCCCAGATGACATCTGGCGAGGAGGTGCTATAAAAGCCATTACAGAAATCGATGTAAAGTGCTGATAAAATACGATCACAAAACAGAATGACGGTATCTGAACTTTGTAGGGGAAAGGATGATTTTACAAGAGGTAGCAAAAGAGCCGTACAGCTTAACAATGTTTAGTGCAATGGAGTAACAGAGGGCACGGTGCCTAACTGAACAGGGTACACGGCTGAGCTCTTCCTCAGAGCATGAGATATTCTGTGAACAACACTGTCTATCAGCTTCCGAGTACGGGATATATTCGTTACAGACTAAGGAACTACCTGAGGAACAATTAAAAAAAAAAAAAAAAAAGAAAAAAGTAAAAAGTTCCTGCCTAAGAATTAGGCTGTAAAAGAATTAATCTGTCCTTATACAGTCTTGCTGCAGACATGATCAGCAGAGGCAACAAGTGCTCTCCAGTTTATTAACAGAGCACTTGAAGAAAAAGACTTTTCCTTTGATTTCACATTCTTTCATTCTCCAATGGACTGCTGATGTTGAGATACGTGCCCATAACCTCAAATACTGGCCGAGGGCAGACAGGCAGGATTACACAAGTTTATCCCTGGTCGATATTCACTACAACAGCAGTGTTAATCATTTATTTTTGTTCACCGCTCACGTAGGTTTGATTCTTGCTATAGCCTCAGATTCTTTCATGCATTTCAAAAAGAGACCTGCAAATCCTCCAGGTAATTCTGTTCCTCAACAAAAGCTTTCAGCTGAATTTCATTACTTCATCGCTGGTGAGCAGCACAGATGAGAAACGCCCCGTGGAAAGGACGCTCATTAAACGCAATATGGCTACGGGCATTGCAATCGGTAGCTGCAAAAATAGTCTCAATCTCGAAGCATGTCCATCGCGTGCCAGATTATGTTTAGCATCATCTGTCTCATGACACACTTCTTTGAATCCCCCTTCAATAGGCAGGCATCCTAAGGGATCTTCTTACATTGACATAGACCCTTCTGCAGTGACTTAGCACGAACAGCTTCTGGATGATGTGCAGCCTTGGAGTAGCAGGTACCACGGGCAATCACCCGACACAGAATCCAGAGGATTGGGTTTTTTTCCACCCGGTTACACAATTCCCGATGCGCCAAGAGCCATGACTGCGACACAGGGGCTGATCCCGCTCCCTCCCGGCGCTAACGGGCGGCGGGGGAAAGCGCTGTTTTGACCAGTCACAAAAAGGTTTTTTCACCTCTTCGTGGGTTTTGGGGCTGCTGTTTTTTGGTTTGGTTTTTTTTTTTTTTTGGGTTTTTTTTTTTATATAAGACAATATATGCATG
>JAAGNO010030418.1:12992-37886 GCA_033439905.1 Ceryle rudis
GGTTTAAAACCCCCCTTGAGACTGACAACCCATTTGACTTTTAAGAACATACAGTTTGTTTGGTTCAGAGTTTGAATTCAGTTCTTCATAGTGATGGGACCCTTGGATGAGCATCAAAAAAAGTACTATACACAACTGCTGCCTTGATGAATTAAAGACTGTCTCCAAGTGTTATGAAAATCTGAGCTACAGAATTTGTAGGATATCTTAAATTCATTTCTCCCTGAGAATATATATACTGCTAAACTGGACCTGAGTCACTGTAGCTGAAAACTGAAAGTTTTACGTTATGTTTAAAAATGTGTGCACAAATGTGTGTACCTGTCAGGGAATAGTTTCTTAAACTCCATGGACGGGAGGAAGCCCAAGGCAAAAATCTTTCTTTTAACCTGTAGTTTACTTGCTTTGGGAGATCTTAATAAATATTAGTCATACTGAAAATTGTATATGTATTTATAACTTCTATAAGGAAAAAAATAATTTAAAGCCCATCAAGGTTATATGCTAGTCTTGAACTTCAATAGATTCTTGGGTGTGATGGAGAAAGTCACATTGCAGAGCTTATTAACAGCACTATTCTAATTGAGGTGACTTGAAGATGTTAATTTTAATGCAGTGAAATTTTTGGGCTCCCTATTCAGCTTCTACATACAGGAGGTGAGAGGTCTTCTGTTACAGTAGTTGCAATCAATGATTTTCAAATGAAAAACAATTTATAAAATTATTTCTAAGGTAAAGAAAGCATGAAGGATAAAGATGCATTATTTCTTCCCTCTTTTTCTCTGGCTCAGTGAAGGTGATGACTGATGTATAAAGGTGATGATTGTTCTGTAAACTATTGGCAAGTCTTGGGAAATGGATGTGATACTGATAACGTATAATAGTTTTGCTCAGCTGCTTTAGGATTTTGTCAGTCTTCTTAATAGATACACTTCATCCCTAATATGTAGTTTGCATGGATGCACAATCTAGCAGGCCAAAAATTATCTTTCCCGTTTTGTAAATTTTCCTTTGTCAGAAAGACTGGAGCCATTTTGATTAATGAGATTTTTAAATTAAGTTACATGAGGAATTTACTGACCTTTGGAAAGTCGTTAACAAATCTTGCTTATTCTTTTCTTTTCTAAAGCTTGCAGCAGTGTCTGATGTTTTTGTGGAAAACTACGTCCCTGGGAAACTGTCTGAAATGGGTCTAGGTTATGAAGACATTAGAAAGATTGCTCCTCACATAGTGTACTGTTCAATAACAGGTATTTGAATTTCAATTACTGGTGTTTATTACTTCTTTTATTCCAGTCAACTTGTTATAGAAGTCATGTGATTATATAGAAGTATATTATTTTGATGTCAGTTAGGCTAATTTGAAAGACTGAGTTTGACTGTTCCATTCAAAACAAAGTACAGAGAAACTAGGAGACAACAACCGTGTCATATACAGCCTGTAAGTATATGAGAACAGTTTATGTTGTTCAGCAGTGGCATTAACATTGCAGCCTGGCATGTTACTGTTGCCTTCAAAGGAGCCTGGATTGCCTGGGCTCCTTGGATTTTGCTTTGAACTAGTTGAAAACTCAGTTGTTTCTTGTTTTATTTATTTTACTTTTTTTTTTTTTTCCCTTCAAGAGTTTTACTGTATCTGTTTACATATTGCAGGTTTCCAGTCTGATAATCTCAGTGTTCTTTACTGTTCTGAAATATCTCTCTCTTCAGAACTGTGTGGTCTTATGTTCATGAAAGCTTTGTTACTTTACTACAATCTATTGCCAGGTAACTGAAATAGTAGAAGAGTTGTAAGTACTTGATAAATGCTGGAAGAATGAAAAGAAAGTAAGGTAGACATATGAATATCAGGAACTGCACGCGTGTGGAAATACCTAAGTCTGAAAACCCACTTAACTGCCCCCTACCCCAATAATCTTGATCAAGCACTAAAATTAAAGGATCTGTGCATGTAAAGTCTACCATTGAAATACAGTTACATTAAACCACAGAATATGCAGATATTTTTAGACTGGTTTAAAATCTAGTTACAAACCTGTTATGCCTCTGAATTTCTGTAGAATAAATGTCTTTTTAGTTACTAGGTCTTAATGTCATTTAATAGGAAACAAATATCTTTTTTTAGTCTGTTGTGATGTATTTATCATGTTTGTGTGGCAAATATCTGAAGAAGTGTAGCAGAAAGATAATTATATATTTGGGGCTTGCCGAGAATTTCATTGTTCAAATATATTTTTATGATGGTTAGTGGCTAGTTACCACAGTTTTTTTCCACATTTGCTTGTGCTTGTCATCTCAGCTGTATTTGTCAAGTGGGGTTTTGTTGGGTTTTTTTTTTTTTTTTTTGTTGTTGTTGTACTCATAACTGATAAAAAAATAAAAATTATATCTAAGCCACAATTTATGTGAGGTAGCTTGGCCTTTGGTGTGGTAAGTCTGTTTTACCATTGACACTACATGTCAACATTTGAGTGCTTTTGTATTTTATTGATAATAGACAAAAGAACCTTACTTAAAGCAAGTGCCTAAGGAAAGATATTACTTAATTTCACAGACTCATAGATTTGTTTAGACGGAAAGGAACTCTTGAGACCATCTAGTCTTAACCCCTCTGCTCAAGCAGAGTCAGCTACAGCAGGTTTCCCAAGACTGTGTCCAGCTGAGTTTTTAGTATTTCCACAGCTGCTCTGGACAACCCATTCCAGCATCTGATCACCCTCACCGTAAAAAACGTCTTTCCATATCCAGGAAAGTCTGCCCATTGCCTCTTGTCCTTTCAGTGGGTGCTACTGAGAAGAGCCTGGCTTCCTCTTGCTCATTTTCTCCCATTGGGTATTTATACACATTGTTAAGATTTCCCTGAGCTTTCTCCTGTTAGGCTGAAGTGTCTTACTTGTCTTACCCTCCCAACATGTGTCAGATGCTTCAGTCTCTTAATCATATTTGTGGCTCTGTGCTAAACTTTATTCTGTAAGTTCGTATCTGCCTTGTACTGGGGAGCCCAGAACTGGATGCAGTACTTCAGATGTGGCCTCACCAGTGCTAAGATGGGAAAGATTACTTCTTTTGACCTGCTGGGTGACACTTTCCCCAATGCATTGCAAAGTACTGTTGGCATCCTTTGCTGCAAGGGTGTATACTTCTGTATGTTCTGTTTAAATGCTTCCTAATTCCTTCACTGAGGTCTTCCTTGCTGCAGACTTTCCTTCTAGTCTCAGGGACCTGGGACTCCTGAGGGCTGTCTTTTCTGGTAAATACTGAGGCTCTGCTTTCTCCATGTCTTTTGTCACGTTTCCTTGCCCCACTCTGCAGCAGTTCTGTGTCTTCCATAGTTGTCTTTCTGCTGCTGATTTCCTTGAAAAATCCTTTCCTGTTGCTTTTCACATCTTTTGATGAATTCAACTCCAGGGCAGCTTTGGCTTTCTTGCCCAAATACTTGCACAATCAAACAGCAGCTCTATACTTACGCTACGTCATACTTCTACATCATGACTCTACTTCTATGTCTTGCACACTTTCATTTTCCTGTCAAAACCCAGTTGGACACAGGTTATACATTTTTTTCCATTTAAAGCTTTGTGTAACACACAGTTTACAGTTATACATAATAAAATCCCAAACATTAAAAAATACGTAAATGCATAACTATTCTTTTTTTATTTATTCATGGGCTGTGATCATTTGAGGTTGAGGGTGTTTGGGAGGTAAGACCTAAGTAATGTTTGTCAGGCACCCATAAAACAATTTGATCTTAAATTATGGTTGCTTAAGTCTTGGACATTCAATAGGTGACAAGGAACATGAAGCATCTTGTAGGAATAAAGTAAAAAATCTCAAACCCTTAAAAAAAGAAAATCGGAAATCAGTTAAGGCAGGAAATAGCAAAGCCTCAATCTAAACAACTGGACTAGGACCAAATGTACATGTGTCCCAGAGAGGGCATGATTACGATACTTAGGGAGTAAGGTGTGGTTTTTGGCACAATCAGGCAGAAAACTGATTTAAGAAGATAGAATTTCTGATTGACTTCTAAAAGCTTTGTGGTCTGATTCTAGATAACCACAGTACAAAACAGGTTTGAATTGTAATGACTCTACTACATTCAAATTCCCATTTCCCCTCTGAAGAATAAGAGAAGAGGTTTTATGTAGTAAAGTTTAGCTTAAAAAAAACCCCAAAAACAAACAAAAAAACCAAACCAGTGAAAATGAGATCTAATTGTTAAAATACTTTGATAAAAATTACTTAGATTAGCACCTAAGATTAAAACATGAATGCCTATATTTTGGCGGTTTTCCATCACAAATAAGGCTAGACCAAGAGCTGAAGAGGTTGGTAAGAGCATTAAAACATCTTCATGGTAGCTAAGTTACGTACACTACTACTTATTATGGGGAAAGTAAAGGGTGTTTCCATACTTGAGCCATTTTCTGCCAGGGATCAATTTGAGAAACTGTTAATCTGAATATCCAATGTGAAAGGCTTTTGGAACAAACTGGTAAATGAATATTTATAAATCACCTGTAGCAGTATATCTGAGCAAGGTGAACTTTTGGTCTGGTCCCATCTTGTCATTAAGCCATGTCATAACTTTGCCAGCAAAACCACACAAAAAAGTAACTGATCTCATTAAGCTGTTCATGTAAACGTAGGATTTAATTTTCTTCCATTTTCTGAAGCAAACAGTGACCTAATTGGCAATCCTGTGCTCTTGAAAGGCACCTTTCACCCATGTTGCTTGCTATTCATGGTGTTCAAGTATTGTACTTCCTCTTCTTCTGTGTTCTTGGATGTGGAGGAGCATTAAAAATAGTGGGACTCTGTGCACAGAAATTTGTCTGTAAGGAGCGTCTTGGATGTGTTAACTCTGAGCATTGCAATGTTTCACCCAAAAAACAGGCTTGTGTAAGCAGAGTAATGTAAGCTGGATGGCTGGTTTTGTGAGAGATTGGTGCAGAAAGCAGGTAGCTGCATTTGGAAAGACCATCGAGAAGTGCTCAGTTCCCCTGACTCAAGACAGGAGCTGTTCTTGTGACAATGTAAGAATAAGGATTGGCATTGAAGTGGAATGAACTGAGACACACTGAATCTAGGAGGTTCCTGAGAACTCAGATGTAATATTTCAGACTGCGAACACAATCTAAGGTTTTTTTGGTAATGCCATAGAAAGTTGTATGTATATAAAAAGTCTAGCTAGGGATATGGAAAATACAAGTTAAGGAAGATCGCAAGAGAAGTATTGTCAGATATAAGATGCGTTGGCCCAGAACACTGAATTAAATGGATGACTTGTCTTCCCAAGCCAATAGAACCTTAGTTCTCAAGTCCTTTTTGGTTGTGAGTCCTGTTGAGGATAAAAAGGATACATGATAGGACACGAATTGTATTCTGAGGTCTTTGAGCAGAGTATGGAAGGGCTTTGCTGTTTACCTCAACCAGTTTTGAGCATGCTTTTTTTAAGGGTGTATCATTTATGTATCATTACTGTTGTTCATGGACCAAAATTATGTTGGTCATCATTAATGAGTAACAGACCAAGAAATAAATGTGTCTAGTGTGTCAAATTCAGAGGGTTTTTTTCCAACTTTAATTTTTTATTTTCTTGAGGGTTTTTTATTAGTCAGTATACATGCTGAAGACATTATAGCCGACTCATTTAATAAATTGCAAATAATTACTAGACACTGCTTCCCTTATCCATTTAGGTAACTCATTAATGAGCCAGGATATCATATTTTTGGAACCATATTACCTTTCAAGTTTAAACTTCAAACTTTGTATGTATGGAATGCAATCAATAAACAAGTAACTTGAAAGAATCTGTTTCACCCTACAGCGTAAGTTGTATTTGACTTATGATCAAGATGTCTAAGGTGGTGTGGTTTTTTTTTTTTTTTTTGTGGTGGTTTGTTGTGCCTTTTTTTATTGTCTCCTTCAGTTATTAAATGCAAGTAAAAATTAATCAAATTGGATATGAAAACTTTTTAAAATTTACGGCCCATCCAAAAATATGGTAACTTTCTGCTTCTAGACTGTACTGTATCCTTCCTTTGTGCTACTCTAGAGACACTGCAGAATCGTAGAATTGTTTAGGTCGGAAAAGACCTTTAAGATCATTGAGTCCAACAATTAAAGACATATTGAGCCCAGATTGTTCTCAAGTAGTTGTCATTCTTATTGCTGTTGTGGTTGTTACACTCTGGAGGAGGGGTGCTTTCACTTTTTAAAGACGTATTTGGGACTAGATTTGTGTGAAAATATGGGTCTTGCATTTGTCTTCAGACCTCAGTTGCTAATTGATAGTGAGCGCTAACTGATAGCGTTTTCTTCTTAAAGGCTCACCTTCTAGAACATTTTTATCCCAGTGCCTGTCTGGTTTTAGCACCTCCTGTCTGCATTTTGCCTTTGTGGTTACAGTGTAGTAACAGTGATAGTAACTATTAACTGGTTATGCATGAGCTTATTTGCCAGATCCTTGAAGTGGTTCAGATGCTGACTGAGTGCACCCCTTGTGATACTGTTCTTGTGTGTCCTGTTACATAGGAATTTCTCTTTCATGCTGCTTGATGTTGAGCCAGATGGGTCTGGGCTGTCTTTGGAGTATATTGCATTGGTCACGTGGTCATAAATGGTTCATATGTGCCATCTGTAACCTAACAACACTTGTATGTATTCCACTAAACTTATTTCTCCTTCCGGATGGTAGGTAAAATATCATAGAGATGTCCTTGGCTTCCTTTTCCTTTATTATTTCCTTTGGCCGCCTTGCTTTAAGTTGTGGTATCACCATGAAATATAGACTAATCAGCCCCAGTTCTAGTACTGTGTGGTTCCTCTTAGCCTCCCTTTCTCCTCGCATCTGGTGGCCTGCAGACTAGTAGTATTTCTGTTCTTCTCAGCCACCCACCTACAAGGTGCCTTTGTGCTCTCTTCTTGGTCTTTTTGTCAGATCTTTTTCCCTTCCTTCTTGGTCTGTACCCTCCCTTTCCTAGCCATGGTTGCCCACCTCAGCCACTTTAGCCTCTTCCCCTCTTCAGTTCCTCAAATGAACATCAGTTGCCTTTACCTCCTTTGCCTTCAGGCTCACATTCTCCTACCAATTTACTTTTCCAACTAATTGTATTCTCCAGTCCTTCAGAACCTTCTTTCTAACCTTCATTTTTTTCCCATTTCTCCTTTTCTAAATGGCAGTGCTAGTAGGAATTGAGCAGAGGGGATATTCTCTGTGCCTTTTTTTTTTTTCTTTGTGTGTGCTATCCTCATGCACAGTAAGTGTGAGCAGTAAATATAAATAAAAACTGGTTTGGAATGTGCTCCATTGGTCTGTGGGGACCAGGCTTTGGCGATTTTAGTTTTGAAGCACTAACAAGTATTACCTTGGAGAGTGTGCATTTCCCAGCCTCCATGATACCTTAAAGCTGGATTTGAGGATTTTGTAGTGGAAATAAAGAAAACCCCAACATTTATAAAAAAAACATAGCCTTGACAAAAACATTCTTTCAAGTCTTCACTGTTAAGAACAGAAATTCTAGGGGTAAGCAAACGGCTGTAAACTGTTTTTTCTAATGTAGCAAAACAAACCTGCTTCCCTCCCTGGTTTGGTGCTTAAGAACAGCAGAAGCATGCTGTGAGAAATTCTGAAAACATTCAAGATTCTTATACAGCCTAAAGAACAAGAGTGAACTGTATTGCATAAAATGGTTTCTGTTAATGGAACCTATACGGAGGTGACAGGTTCAGCCTAACAGGCACTGCAGCAGAAGGTAAAATCTGGAAGACGTGTTCCTTCAAGTGGCATATCTTCTGACTTCTGTATCTTATTGAGAAGGGAGAAATTTTTCTTAATTATGGGAATAATGTTTGTATGGAATTGCCTCTGTCTAAACTTTGGACTGCTTCAAATTGTTAGTGATAGTAAAATGAAATACAGTCATTTTTCAGAAACTCCAGGGTCATATGTAGGTGAAGAGTTTAGACATAGGTAAACCAGATGCTGTTTCCGTTATGGCATTTTGGAAGTTGTGGCGAGAAAACAGAGATTCTTGTCCAAACAGCTCTGATTGAATGCATCCAGCCCTGCAGTGGCTGTTGCAGGGTTGTGAGGATTTCTGGGACATTTCCCAACGTTCCTGCTGCTTTGAGTGCTCTTGAGCTCCAGATTGTCTGTTCTCACTCACAAGTTGACTTTGCTGACAAGAGTAATCTTAGAATTGGTTTAAATATAATATCTTTTGACAGTTCTGTGGTTGAGATTGGCTTACTTTTTTGAAAATTGGCTGGTGTAAGTAAATCCTGTAGAGGTCACATGGGAGTGACCGTTTGTTGCTATCGGTTATGGGCTGTGTAGTGCTTCAACTAAGAAAGTCACAATTTAATTCCGAACAGGAGGGGGCACTGTTTAAAAGGACAACATTGTTTTCAAATCAAAGCACTTTCACCCCCCCATTCCTTCAAGCCTCCGAGGGCAGTAAGTGTTGGAAGAATTTTGTACTACGTTTTTGAAAGATCCAAGATATTCCTCTCAGGTTCTCTGCCCCGTCCCCTTGCTCTGCTAATTTGAGTGAATTGTGCTTACAATTTGTATACAAGTTTTGCCAAAGATAGGGTTCCTCAGCTGTTTTTGTCTCCCCTTTCTTTCCTCCTCCTTTTCTAGGAAGTAATTTTTGGTATCAAATGCAGATTGTTTTGGATGTTGCTTGTAACATTACAAAAATCTTGTTTCAGTATTTTTTTCTGTCATTTAATTTAAGATATGGATGTGATGCTTAGTTTCCTGCTTTTTCAAGGAATTTTACTCCTGTAAAGACTTTTGGGTGTATTTATTCACGAAAGAAATTGAATATATACTGTTAGTAATAGAAAACCTTAGACATATTCTTAGTTGAATGAAACTACAGAGGTAAGATTTTTGGGATAGGTATTCTTATTAACTTTGTTTCTGTAACAGATTACATTTCTTGGAGATTTGCAGTCTCTATCCCAAAGAACTTTAATCTTAACTCTGAAACTGCAAATTCTTTGACCATACTAAACTGTTAATTTGTTTGTTGGCAAACACTATTATTGTAAAAAGGCGTACATTAAGTGGAAAGGATGGCAAAAGTTTTATACAAGTGTTGCGTGTCACCTGAGTTTTGTGTGGGTCTGAATCTGGAACTGTTGTGTATGTAGCTTTTGTTTAATGCACATAAAGTCCTTAAGATCCATAAATGAATACTTTTCTTCAAAAAGTAAAACTTCTGTGTCTCTTGAGTGAGTCTGATTCTATGAGAATCTATGAGAATCACTCCACCCTTCTACATAAAAGTTAATAATAAATCAAAAGAAGCAGCATTTGATATTTCCCAGTGCATCTTGTTTTGTACTGATAATTTATAGTGGTTCCTCATGAGGAGATGTAATGTTATAACTTAGATGCCTATCCTACTTTGCTTCTAGTATTTTCGCAACAGGAAAGAAAAGCCGACCACACGTGTTTTGCTGGGTGAAGGCTAGCTGAAGCCATCTTCAAATCCTCTAATTTGGGAATCAACCGTGGCAAAATGTGGAATTGCTTTGGATTAGGTACAGTTTGTAGACTCCCTCTTACCAAATGATTCTGGTCTATAAAATTATAGATAACTTAGGAGTGTCTGTGTCTTCATGCCTACTTCTTCCCCCGGTGATTGATGTTCTTGTGGTTTCTAGATGGTTATAGTCTGGATATAATTACCTGGTACAAATTGATAGATTACTTGCCAACAAAATGAGAGCTCATACTTAAAAAAAGAAGTGTATTTCATAACGTGATATCATTTGGCAGAATAATTTAATAATGTAAATCACAGCATACAAGTAGAAAACTAAGTTGTATTCAGATGCTGGCTAAAACAGTGTTTGCAGGTGTCACTAAATAATAGCAACAATAGAAATGGTCCTCATCATGAATCTGTTAAAAAGCTGTTAAATTTTGATGCAAAATTACTACAAAGAGGAGTTGTTTTTTTGTAATTAGGAAAAGTCAAAATGACCCTAAAACTAGTCATGAGAAATTGCAGGGGTGGTGGGGGCAGGAGGGTAGGAAATGGCAAAAAAAGCATGCATAGCAAAATGTATAGGCTGCAAATAGCCAATGCAAGCAGGGTGGTGTGCAGAATGAAATGGAAGTTAAAAGAATTAACTGAGAATTTAAAGAGGTAGAACAGTCTTTTAAATAGATTAAAAGCAGGAACAATTTGGAGAATGAGATAATTAAGGAAGCTGGAAACTGCAAAAAGGAGGATTGGTGTCTTGGTACCAGTCTGCAGTAGAGGATGGTCAGGGAGAATTTTTCAGCAGAGGTTTTGTTTTCCAATAATAGGAGATACTGTACTGTCAGAGTGATACGTCAAAAGAGATATTGTCAGAATAAACTGGATGTTGTGCTTCTAGTGGTTCTTAATCTGGTTTAAGAATAATGCGGAAGGTCTGGAAAACTGTGAACATTATGCCTCTCTTAAATAAACACAAAAATCACAGGTTTGCAAGCCTTGAGATATGAACTCATGTGCTGACATAGAGCATTTCAAGAGGGGAAAATATGAAGCTCTTACCTGAGCTTGAGTTGATAAAAATAGAGCCTTCCAGCATTGGGGAAAGAAAATCAAGCCTCTTCAATCTGTTAGTTTTTGCATAATGCAGTCGGAAGATGGATGGATTAAAGACTTGATCTGACAGTTTTTTGATAGCTTGAAGTTGTCTGTGGGTAGGCAGTTAAGTTAGTAATCAGCATCTAGAGATAAAATAGTCTGAGAACAGTTTTTGAGGAGTTGAGTAGCAGACTGTGGATTTGTGGAGACAAATCAATATGGGGACAATATAATTACCTACCTATACCAGAGTAATAATCCTTCTGTGATATATTTTGACTGTGGTAAAATTTTTGGCACTTTTGAGTACTCCTTTGTAGACAAGATAAGGAAATGTAATATTACAGGAAATAGTAACAAAATTGGTTCAAGTGATCAGAAACTCCCTGACATCTTACCTTTTCTGTTATATGAAAAAATAACTATTGGTATTGTTGTTGAAAATAGATGATTGAATATAATATGGATAAGCCCAAAACCCTCACGTGATCATGAGCTACAGAGCATTTGTTGTGGCTTTTCGAGTTGAGGGGCAGGAGGAATCTGGAGCAGATTTATAGGTAGAAGACATGACTTCCTTCACAACCTTTCACTTTCCCTTAAAATGGCTTCTGGGGATGTGGCTGTCTCTCATAAGAGTCATGAACGGCTACACTTTGGTAAGGTCTCAGTTCGAAGCCTACGCCTGCTTCCGAGTACTGTATTAAAATCATGTGGACAACTGAAAAGAGTTGAGAAAACAACATTCTATAGGTGAAAAGCATTGCATATGAAAAGTAGCTTGGGAACCTCATTCCCCCCCCTAAAAAAAAAAATAAAAAAAAAATGCTGCTGCAACAGAAGAAACAATTGTGGCCATGTAACCTTTTGTAAGCATTTTAACCTTCTAAGCATTCTGTGTATATTCACATAGTTCTTAAGTGAAGATCCTGATAATATGGGAAAGCATTAAAAAAAAAAAAAAAAAAAAAAATCTCCTTGTTCAATGTGTAGAGGTAGCCAAAATGCTATTTGATATTCAGAGCATGAGAGTGTTAAGAAAAGAAAATTTTAAAGATTTTTTGGGAGCTGGTAATGAAAATAATAAGACATGACAGTTGGAGAATTGAATTGTCTTGGGTTGTAAGAGAGTTAGGTAATTTGGAATACCAGAGCAGCATCAAAAATAATAAATGTTATAGATACACTGTTAGCCATTTTCTTTCTCAAGAGTAGTAAATAAAAGCATCCTGAGAAGCTGGAAGATTAGATATTTATAATGGGTATTGCACTGTAGGAAAAAAGTTTGCCTTTTAATATTCTCCAGAGTTGGCTGCCTTAAGTTCTTAAGAGCAAGATGCTGGTAGAATAATAATGAAGTAGACAATTATATATATATACATATATATACATCAGGAGAACAGGCACAAATATTAAGATATTTACTTGGAAGTTTGGAACAAGCCAGCAGATAACTGCTGACTTCTTCAAACACCAAGAGCAGTCATGCCAGTTGTTTGTTTTACACCTCAGAACCAATATGTGAAAGAGATTTAATAACTAAACTTAATGATAGTCTGAAGTTGAGGAGGGTGGGTTACGGTATGACCTTGCATTTTTTAGAGAGGTTACTTGGACACTTGAGTGCTTTTCTGCCCTGTGATGATGTGCTCTGGTGTTGCAATTCTTGGAAGCTACAAGGAGATTGGTAACTAGCTCCTTTTGCAGTGAAGTAGCAGCTTTGTGGCAGGCCGGAGTGGCTTTAAGAGGTTATCATGCTTCTCATGTGTAACTACTCTGATATATCAGAGGTTGCCATCAATATATAATCAAATATACTTATGCTTGAAAGCTTGCTTGATGTAAATCAAAGCTAGTTCTCCATATGTCCCCAGGGTGTAAGACATTTTTCCAAACTATCCTTCCTTACTTCTTGTGTTTACCGTATGAATAAAGTAGACAAAGAATCTGATGTGACAGTTTTAATTGCTCTTTATTATTTTGTGTTTGCAAGCGTAACTTCTACAGTTTAATATTTGGAAAAAAAACCCTCACGTAATATGGAGGAGGTAGAGCTTTTGTATTCTCATGAGTCCAAGATACCTGCTTTCTTTCTAGGCATCTAAACAGATTTCTGCCTCACCCTGAAAAACTTCTACCCATATGTCATTTGAATATCCAAGTTGTGTCAATTTTTCCTTTTGTCTGAGACATCAAGCCAGAAAACTTTAATTTAAAAAGGCAAAGAATTTGCTTATGCGAGGAAATTAACTGGCAGAAGTGCAGATGTCCAAATACTACTTTGATTGAAAAAAAAAAAAAAAAGGCAAACCAAAACTTTTTGATTATAATTTAGAAAAAAAGTCATTTGTTTCTGTGAAGGGAGAAACAATTTTTATTTCTAAGAATAAAACAGTTACCATGTGGTGCATTGATCAATCTTAGGTGGTACCATGCAGTGGTGCTCTTATGTGGTACATAGTTCTGCTGGTAAATTCCCCAAGAGAACAACTTTGATCTGTTTATGTAGCTTCTTTCCTTTATGAAAGTGAATTTTTGAGGCCAGTCAGAATACATTTACATCACTTTTGCTGTTGATGTACGCTCCATACTGCTTGTCACGATTTAGTGTCAGGGCAGCCCGCTAGACTGAATTAGTTCTCTCAAACCAGGACACTGATTTAGGATGAAAAGGTGATTTGTGTAAATGCAAAACTTAAGGAAGGAGACTCTGAAATGAGCTATCCCTTGATTTAAAGCGAGGTGGTACTATAGCTGAGGTTTCTGAAAATTGCCCTTACATATTTAGGGGCTATTGTGTTTTAAGACTATTATGTTTTAAGGACTTGTAGAAAGTCACCTGTAAAGTCCCCAAACCTCCTTTTGCTTGTTGTGAGACCCATTCCAGAACAGAGTTTGCTGCTTTAGGATTGATGCTTCACGGCCAATATTTCTTCCCAGAATAAAATACTTGGTATATGGAGCATGAACTGCAATCCTAACCACAGAAGATTTATTATTTGTAATGATATTTATATCTAAAATAAAGCAAATATTGTTACAAACTTCCAGCAGTTGACTGCTTTATTCAGAAATAAATGATAAGGACCAATGGGAGCTTTTAATTTCTTCTCCCAGCTCATGGTGTCAATTAATATCCCACTGAAGCACAGCTACACAAGCAGGGCTTTCCTTATGATGCTGTATAAGAAACTTGATCTTCCTTTCTGCTGCTTATGAAGAAGACCCTGAATGTTTTCTACTGGCTGTTTTGTATCATAGGTGATCCATCTGCAAACAGGTGTTGACCTCTTTTGCTTTTCTGGACACAAATGAAAAACATTTTAGTGAGTGTTATACACAAGCTGTTTGGTTTTTTTTTCTCCACAGTGTGTTTAGTGATGTATTGGGTATTTTTTTCTTAATGCAAGGTTAGGTTTTGTGATAACTTTTCCTGAAAAAAACATAAACCCTAATCATTCTGAAGATGGCTGGGAAACAGTGACTCCCCTGTTAATCAGATCTGCAAACAGATGACAAATAATGAGATTACTTTGAATTACTACTTTATTATTCATATCTCTTACTACTTCTTTTTAAGTGTCATGTGTTTTAGAAGCCTGACTAATAGGATTTGAATTTTTGGGATTGCTTGTTTAAATATTGTAATGTTCAAAATTCTCACAGATCTATTTTTTCGTTTGTTCTTGTTTATCTTGTAATTAAGTAAGTTGAAAGTGTCTGCTTAGTCTAAGCACCTGAAACTTGCAAAGGTCTTCTGTGTGTGTCTAATCCCTAAACAGCTGTTTTGGGAAGTCTCACATAACTTTACCCCTCAATTCTGCCATGCTCTAAAGGTGAGCTATGCAAAATAACTTAAAACCATATCTACTTGCTCAGGAAGACTGTCAGCTGCAAACTGTAGGAAGCTGGGAGAGTATTCAAGAAAAATATTAGATTAGTTTATCCTGTTCATGTTGGCATCTGTTTTCCTCCATTCCCAGTGAGAGAATATGTAGCTTGCTGGGCCTTGAGTCGGCTCTAATGCATTTGTTTTTGTACTTCTGTGCTACTCTGTGCTCTTCGGACACCAGCTAAATTTTTACACCTTTTAGCACAGGCCAGACAGCACAAGGACAGATTTGCTGTGCTTTTGCTTCATTCAGAGTGTTGCCAATAGAGCTGTTGCCCAAGCACCAATTGCACTAAATCCCCTTAAATACATTTTTACAACTCGTTTGGACAACATGAGTTTCCAAAAGGTTGCTGAGTAAAATGTGAACCAGCAAGTGTGTTGCAGAGCGATGTGGTTTGGTAGTTCTTAGTTGGAGAAGCAAAAGGGAATTGACTTTTGGAGTCTCTAAGGTTTTTTTCTACCTTTTTAACCTGCATTATACACAAAAATTGTGTATTCAACTCAGTAATGGTTGAAATATAAGTATCACGAAGCTGCATTTTTAGGATGTTTCAGAATAAAACCAAGCTTTCAGGATACCTCCTTGTACAGGACTAATGTAGTTATGCTTTAAGATGCAGAACTAAAGGATAATTTTGGTACTTAAATTCACGTTGCTGGTGGGTGTACGTATTTTTCTCTGCTGCTTGCAAAATTAGCATTCTAGGATCCCAAACAGGCCTACTCAAAAGAGGAGGCTTCTGCAAAATTCAGCTGGTTGACAAACTTTTTGGAACTGAGCATGAGACTGTTTTCTATACAACATGCTTTTGTCAGCACAGCTGTGCCAGTCAGGATTGTGAAGAGGTGTGAACACTGACTGGTTTAGCTGTTTTGGCACAAGCCATTAGCAAATATGTTATTACAATGACAAAACTTTTCTTTTTCTGGTAAAATCAGTCTGCTCAGAGATGTGTGTCTATAAATGATTTTACATTCTAGTATGAAGTGTAGTTTGGTCTGGAAAGCTATGTTTGCCCTATATTTACAGTGCCTCTGGAGTTCTGAAGAGCTCTGGCATCAACACAGACCAAACTTCCAAAATATATCAGCAATCCAGACTAATCTGAAAAAGATGGAAGCGGAAAGGAGGTGTGCTGTAAACAAAGGCTGCCGAGAAACAGATGGGAGCTGACGGGACCCCTTCTCTGTTGGTAGGATTGATATCCTTGCACGCTTGAGATCCGCTGTGCACCGCCAGGAAGGTGGGATTTTCAGCTGAGTGGAACTAAATCTCTGAGTTTGTACTGCTTCTGTCATCAGGGCACCAGCAGCAGCTAGAGTGCATTTTATTTTATTTTTATTTTTGTTTTTTCTGTGACTGATCTAGCCTTTTGCACTGGCATTAAGCATCCTAGCAGGAGGGCTTTGCTGTTCTTTCCACTATTATTTCTGCAGTCACACATAGGCTGAATGTCCAAAATACTGTGAGTTTAGGAATAAGCAGCAGTTGAAAATGAATGCTGTTCTGAAACACTGCGTTCCTATTCGTTGTCCAAGATGAAGTATACACAAAGTTTAATGAACAAGTCATAATTGCTTGAAAAGCAAGTCGTTCCTTGCTTTAAAATGAAGTCTTGACTTTTAGCTGTGCATGGAAGTAATATTTTTCTTATGACTTCATGCTCATTGCTTGCTCTTTCATCTGAATAGCAGTATTTTGTATAAAACTGAAAACTTCAGTATTTTGGACTCTGTCCTAATGAAGAATACCATAGCAGACAGAGAGCCCGTGAGTTGTAAGACTTGACACCGGGTTAGTTTACAGTGAATGAAACCAGATTAGGCACTGAAATCCTGGATATGAACAGCATAGCAACACAGTACAATTGTGAAGGCACTCACTGATGGTTTAATGTTTATTTTTCAGTAGCTATTATACTTGGACTGGTGCCTAGCTAAGTTAACAGAAATAAAGCTGGAAGATTTTAGGCAGCTTCAGAAGCCTTGCAGCAGGCTTTTGTGAAGTAGTATTTATTGTGTTTGCATTCTAATATTCTAAAGACAAGACTCAAGAAAAGATCTCCAAACATTTTGTTTGTTATTACTAAAGGTTTCTCTGCTGTTTTCCAAAGGGAATATTTCTCAGGGAGTCTCCTGTCTTGTAGCTGCCTTATCTGCTTTATGTTGTTTTATGAATCCTTTTTTCTTGCTGGATGGACTTATTTCATATGAAGATTGAAGGATTTTTTTGTTGTTGTTGTATTTTGTTTTACTGTTTAAAATGGTGAGGTTTTACGATTTCATCAAAGAAATGAATGAGTTATTAAAATGGTGCAAAGATTCGGTGTCTTTGTTGTTGCCTGTTCACAGTATTTTCTGTGGGTGTTATTAGATTGGTAGTAAGACTTTAAGTAGCTGGTGTTGACCTGAAAATGTTTCACAGTAAGCATATGGTTTTTGTTACTTCTGTTTTTAAAATACCGTGATAAAACACTTCGTCAGTAGCTAACAACAAAAAAAATCAAACCCAAAAAAATGCCCAAAAAACCAGAAAGCAGTTTTGGGTGTGGAAGACACAAACTGTTGAAAAATAGCCTGTATTTTTTCATCTTTAGAAAACAAAATGGTGGCAGCATCTGACAATTTTCCATGTACTTGAACATTAAAAGCATTCTGTATTCTAGTGTTTATGTCAGAGTTGGCTGAAACTGATCTGCAAGTTGTCTGGTAGAGAAAACTTTGTCACTGGAAGTTATAGACCTTCCTTCAAAGTAAGGGTGTAATGAGAATAGGTTTGTGGATAACAGCCTTCTCATAAGTCAAAGTTCTTGTAAAAGAAAGGAAAGAATCTGTTTATGATAAATGGGACAACAAGTAACCGTTAAAATTTTAGCAAAAAAGTTTTCAATTAAACATTAAGAAAAGCTTTCTAATAGCTAGGATGACTTTCTTGTCCAAGAGTAGAGTCCTTGTGGGTATTGCAAAGACAGGATAGAGGTACCTGGTGCCATTGTGATCATGTCTTGCACTGAACCTTGACCACCTTTTCAAGAGGAGAATGGGAAGCCAACATTTGTAACCTCCTTTAAGAGAGTGTATTTTTCAAAATGATTTCATGGAACCATTGACTACTCATATAAAACTACATTTTTTGTACAATAAGGAGTATTATATATCATGTACCTTCTCAAGGTATGTAATATATGATTGTTTGTCAGTTTCTTTTATTTCTGTCAAATTAAAGATATGTGGGAGTCAACTTGGTAATGAATCCTAACTGCTTTTCACATTGAAAATCAAAAAAATAGAGTAAAATACATGGTCTGGGAGGAAAGGCATCATCCCCTCTGCTATACACCGCTCAATTTTATGAACTTTATGGCAGTTCCAAGTACCTTCATAAGGTGATGTCCCACGATGTGTGAGTACTCTGCCCAATCAAAAGTTTGTTGACTTGTTCAGATTGGGCAACTGGTATCTTCTTATATTTTGTATTGTATTTATTTATTTAGAAGGTGTTTCTCATCAATGGGATGTGAGTTGGATAATTTGATTGGAGGTAATTGTGTTAGGAAAATCTTGGGCGGGGGGGAACCCCAAGTATGTGAAATACCAGTTGTTCACTACAGATTTTTTTCTTGAGAAGGCAAAGATTCTTTTCACATATCGCCCTTCATAAGGGTCATATAAAATCTAAGCGTCATGGCAAAATCTGTTAGTAGAAAAATATTCAAGTTAAGCAATACATTGAATTAATCAGTTATTAGATTCAGCTGTTTCAAGTAACCAGATGCATTTACTTTTACCACTCCACATACTAAATTCCTGTAAATGATCAGCAACTGTTGTATTTAACTGTGCATTGTATAATCAGGGAGTTTGTTAATGTTAAGAACATTCAAGATCACTTTCATATGTACTTCCAAGTAAAGGCTTTTTCAGATTTTTTTTTTTTCATGTTCACTTAGTCTTTAATGTACTGGTAACTTACTGCAACTTTCCACTTCCATGGGACCTGCAAGAGCAGTTCACTTAAACTTCAAGCTGGAGTTTACACCTTCATTAGGCTGCATAGAACACTGATGTTACATCAGGACTGCAAATGAAATTCATGTTACAGTTCATGATTTCAGAAATAGGAGGTGTGTGCTCGTTCTTTGAGCTAAGAGTTAAGCTGTTTACACAGTTTTTGTGTATAAACCAAAGAGAACTAGAATCAGGCACAAAATATGTCAGAAAAGTTATGGGGTTGAAAGAACACCCTGAAATTTCAAGAATGTATTATATTCCATAGAAAATAGTCCTCTTTGGGACTTAAATTTTACAAATTTGGTTTGGAAATTTTTGAGGAAATATTTGGAAAGGTTAGGGAAAAAAAAATCCATAGTGATTTTGAGTTTGTTTGATACTTTTCCTGCTTCAGCTCCTTGAGGGACTATGTATTTGGTATTAGACGGAGAATTGAGGGTCATAGTACATGTACTCCTATGTGCACATACATGGGTGTGCAGTGCCCAGGACTTTTGGAGTGCTTAGTCAAGGTCAGCTTCTTCACTGGACGTTGCTGCACAGATTGTCTTGTCAACAAAACTACATACAATCACAACAAAGGGAAGTCTGTTCAGGTAATATTCACTTTAGAATGAATGTTGGCTGATTCAGGTAAGTCCTTATGTAATTAAGTAGTTACTTCAAATTTCTGTGATAGGATCATAGGTTAATCATGTCCTTACCAGAGACTACCGTGTGGCTGTGGCCTCGGGGTTGAGACTTCTCTGAGGCTATCCTGACACTGTACTGCTTGGCCATAGCGTTATATATATTGTGGGTTGACCGTGTCTGGATGCCAGGTGCCCACCAAAGCCTCTCTATCACTTTATCTCCTCAATTAGACAGAGGGAATAAAAATACAGTGAAGAGGTAAGGACAGGAAGATCACTTGGCAGTTACTGTCATGGGCAAAACAGACTCGCCTTGGAGAAATGAGTTTAATTATCAGTCAAATCAGAGTAGCATAATGAGAAATAAAACTGAATCTTAAAAACACTTTCCCCCTACTACTCCCTTCTTCCCAGGCTCAATTTCACTCTCAATTTCTCTACTTCTTCCCCGTGAGTGGTGCAGGGGGGATGGGGTATGAGGGTTGTGGTGAGTTCATCACATACTGTCTTTGCTGCTCCTTCCTCTGCAGGGAGAGGACTCTTCACACTGTTTCCATGCTCCAGCGTGGAGCCCTTCCCATGGGAGATAGTCCTCTCTTCTCCATCGTGAGTCCTTCCCAGGGGCAGCATTTCTTTACAAACTGGGCTCCTATCTCCACAGGGCCACAGGTTCTGCCAGGAGCCTGCTCCAGGACAGGCCTCCTTTGGCCATCCATCTGCTTTGGTGTGGGGTCCTCCATGGGCTGCAGGTGGATATCTGCTCTACCATTGACCTCCATGGGCTGCAGGAGGACAGCCTGCTTCACTATGGTTTTCACCAGTGGTCTTCAGGGGAATCTCTGCTCCTGCACCTGGAACACCTCTTCTTTCCTGCTCTACTTTTACAAGTATTTGGAGTCATAAGATCAGCTGTATCTGTACCAAGCAGGGTACAAGGAATGTGCAGCTAGGAATATTTGTATAAACCCAAAACAGTGGTAGGGAGTGTCTCTCAGCCACCTTGCAAGGTGAGGAAAAAAGTTTAAGTACTTAATCTGAGTGTCATCTAAAAACTTAAGCTTTTAATTGAAATTTTGTTTTCAGAAATGTTCACTGTGTCACATTTGATTTGAGATCTTGTAGAAGAGTGCCTCCACTTAGATTGGGAAGCCACTTGAAATTCAGAGTGCCTTGAAATTCAGAGTGACAAGTTAAACTTTAGCTGACTTAGCAAAAGAGAGTGATAGTAGCATCTCTTAGGTAATTATGGTTTAGGTTATGGAGGGAAGAGCTGCTTTCATATAACATATTTGGCATGTTGAAAAGCTAGAAAATATGGCCCAGAAGTTCGTGGGCCTGATTAAAAGCCTGTTGAAAGCCAGGCTTGTGTTGTTTGAAATGGTCTGTGGCTGTGTCACAGAAGTGTGGTTGGTGTTTTCAGAGGAGTCGTCTGAGGGTACCCAGATCACATGAAAATTGAATGGAGCTGGGCAACTGGCAGAGGCTGTTGTTTGTCCCCTTCCAGACTTTCAGTAGCTAACCCCAAGCAGAAAGTTTTGCATTTGAATTTTTTTTTTTTTTAAATACAAACAAACCCCTCCTTTTATCTTTCATGACAGTTTGCTCTGAGTTCACCTTTTCATATCAGCTCTGATCTCCTGTGAGTTTGCCTACCCAGGAAGTTGTACTTCCTTTCCTTCTGACCAACACATGGCAAGCATTTTCCAAAAGCCATTACTCGTTTTGCTAACGTATTTGGCAGCTCTGACATTGCAAAGTTTCATATAATGCGTCTGTTAGAGTTTGGCTTTTCTCATCACAGAGAATTGCTTGTGTTCTTCTGCTTGTTTCATTAATCTTTATTAAGTAAAGATGTAAGCTGTCTTTAATTGAATGTTTTCTCTTGGCAATAGAACAAGTCAAAAGGTGTTTCTCATTAATTTGTTATTCAGCAGGGATAGCCATCTATCTGGATTGAATTTGTGACAAAGTTTAGCCCCTATTTGTAGAAATACCTATGTAGAACATATTTTTCTATGTTTTGCTCAGAATATCCTACACAGGCTGACTTTATAATGTCATTTGTCATGTGGGAATTGAGCTACAGGGAATTGGTCTGTGTTGACAGCGTGTCTCCATGTTGGTTTTTCCGCTCCTTTTAGTACAATGTGTTTTATATTTGGTCTTATAAAGTTTTATCATGCTATCAAATCATGAAGAAGTGCAGAAATAATGGCTTTTGGTTTTCTCTAGCATGTGATTCAAATATTTTGGACAAAGGTCATAAAAGAGAAATGCTGACCTTTCTTTTTGACACAGACAATCATATTCAGACTTTCCTATAGCAGTTAACTACAGGGCTGTCATTAGCTTGAGAGCAAACTGTGTTGAAGAAATGAGAGTAGCAATTTCAGGTGTTGCATGAGTTCTTTTGTTTCCCAGTTCCTATGCTTTCAGTAATTTTTTTAGGATTTACTTCTTTCTCCCTTGTGCTGTGGAAGGTGCAAACTGTGTGTTGTGACCCATCATCCTGGGCAAAGTGTTAAATTTCATCAACTACAAGTCAAATGCGCAACAACCTGAGAGATGAAGATGCATTTTTGTTAACCCATGCATCTAAGGTAACCTACATAAAAATATTTGGTTTAGGGTGATTGTCCTTTAAGTGATGATATTGCAACATTCTGGTGTCTATCCCAGATGCTTTCAGGAAGCTCCTAGCTGAAGTGATTTGTTTTTATACATAGTAGGTATCCTGTCATCATCAGTAACTCCTGAGCAAGGAAACGAGGTGTCCAAATGTGTGTTTAGTACATGCCTTGGAATAACGTAGGATCTACGGACACATGGAGCTTCATCTGGGATGAAGTTTTTTGTTTGGTTTGCCTGCTTTCTTAAAATTGATGAAGAATGTCTACCATAAATATAGCTAAAAATCCCACAGTCATCTGGCAAAAATGAAATAAAGCTATATTGTAGCTGACATTGTGTTATAAAGCTAAACCTGGAAAGACACATTAGTCTGTTTTTCTAAGAGTCCTTTTTGGAAACAGGTTTTTGCTAGCATTTTTAAATTTAGTGTGACATTTTTGAGCATCTGGCATTTGGCAGCTTCCCTAATAACACTTTTGTGCAGCCTAACAGTTTTTACTGTTATTACATTTTTCCTAATCTTCGGCCTGACCTTTCTCACTTCATAATATTTATTTCTGTCTCCCAGAACAGATTCATTTAGGGTGGATTCCAAAGCAAAGTATGTCTCTCTTCTGTGATAAATACATTGACCATTTTAAAGATAGATGAACTAGCAGTAGTTTGTTGTGAGATGTTATTTTCTTCCCCAAACTTTTGTCCCATATAATGCCTGCAAATATTATAATTTTTCCTGTGACATGTTCCAAAGATTGAGTGCCATCATATGGCACTTGTACACTAGGCACAGAAATGATTAGCATCATTGTGTCAGAAGTGACTTTTGTGTTTCAGACTGATTTGCACCCTTTCATCAGGGCAGGAATATCACACCAGCCCTAGAGAAGTAGGTAAGATTTACTTCCTATTGAGGACTGTCTTTATTTTACTAGATCTCTCTGATCCAACTAGAAAAATCTGGGGGAAAGAAATACTTCCAGTCCTTCCCTTGTCAGGAATTGTGTGGTATTAATAACGATGCAATTTAATCAGATAATAGCATCTGCAGTCTCACTCTTAGTTTTAATTGGAATTGGTGTGTGTTGCCAATATTTACAGGAAATGTATTTGTTTCATTTCATTTTACCAAATGAATCTTCAGTCAGTTGCAATTAATGTCTTGCATGAAGTTACTTCTGTAATGCCCCAAGCTGGTAATGAGGAGCTTAGTGCTATTATAATTTATTGTTTACCTTGACATGATTATCTTTCAGTTTTGCTAGATAAATATTTTAGACATCTTGAGTTTTCTCTTGTTGTCCTGTATCAAAGACTTGGCCAACAAACAATGGGCGGCTTTTTTAGAACAGCAGTGAGCTGCGTTATTCTGTATTAGCCACTTTATTTTATGAGACTACTTCTTGTATTCCCCCCCAAAATGAAAATAAAGAATATATTCAGGAACAGAGATGTATCCTTTTTTGTCACGTCTCATTTTGAATATTCATACGCTGTATGTTATGCTGCAGACTAACAAAGAGAAATGATGGGAGATCTTTATTTAAAAATATTCCTTTAAAATTTTCAGCTCCAAATTTATCTTCAACCACTTGGAAAGCTCTAAAAAACAGAGGTTGCTAAATGCAGCCAGTATCACAGAATCACAGAATGTTAGGGGTCAAAACGTGAGCTAGTCCAACCACCCTGCCAGAGCAGCATCACCTAGGTTGGGTCACACAGGAACCGCGTCCAGGTGGGTTTTGAATGTCTCCAGAGGAGACTTCACAACCAGTGGAGTAGCCACTAAGGTCTCTTTCTCGGTTCTTGTCTGAGAGATGGATACAGGATTACTGGTGCAGTTGTGAGGGATACAGGATCGCTGGTGAAAGGCTGTGTCATTCACTTTGTAAATGCCTATCATAAAGGCCTGCGTTTCCCTTAAGCTAATACAAAGCAGGGGTAATACAAACCCAGTTCGCTTTTCTTGCTCACAAAAAGTTGAAAACAATAAGGGTACTTTTCTACAGGACCAGTAAGATTTAAGGTGTGACTGTGCTGAATAAGCAAATAGTCCTTAGTGGACAGCTAGAGTTTATGGTTCTGGTGGTTTCAAATTCTTGCTATGCGGATTAACTAATGCTTTGACAATGACAGTTTTTAGGAAGCACTTGGAGGTCTGACTGGTTGTTATTGTGTCTTCTAACCAGTTTGGTTGTGGAACTGATGACCATTTTGCAGTAGAGCAGAATATCTCATACTGCAACAATTCTGTGATCTAGGTATGTGAGCATACAGCAGGTATCAGAATAAATTGTGCTTTCCTAGTGTGAGGTGTTACACAGGGATTTTGAGAGTTGAATAGGATTTAGGGGGGTGTGTGCAACATTTTATTCTTTCTGGATTGCATTTTAACAAAGCTAAAGCTTTATGTGTCATTAGGCATATATGCATAGCACCTACTCCAGCTGAAATGATTTAGAAAACTCTTGGTTTCATTAGGTTTTAATTTTTTTTTTTTTTGTCTCTCCTCTCAAATATATTACCCAAAATAAAAACATATTTACCGGACTTAAGAGACTAAAAGTTACTACTGATAGAAAGAGATGATTTAAATATTGATTATAGCCTAAGGAGGCAAACTCCACGAGAGGGCACTTCAGAGCAGGAGTGTAATCAGCTGCCTTCTTTTCTCTTCAGAGACCATCGCTGTAAAGTCTGGTCTTTCTGTATTCAAGAGGAATTATCTTTTGAGCCTATTTTCCGTTGTATCTAAACTTGATAAGCCACTAGCTCTGTTATATTAAACAGGAACCTACATTAAGGGTTAAGAGTGTGTAGCTGCAAATTGCACTTTTGCTTGCTGAATTCAAGTGTGAGGTAATGCAGGGCCTTTGGGCAAACAAATTTCAGATGGCATTTCTAGATCTTTAAGAAGTTGGTTTATATATTTATATATATACACATATATGTACATACATACCTACATATATACACACACATATGGATGTGTATATATTACAGTTATGGTGAGATCTGTGCACCAGGCTGAATACATTAATCAAACCGTAAGGAACTGTTTCCTGAAGGTTTTTCTGTTGCTGTTTAATACAGTTGCTTCAGATATTTTAAATTTAGTGGT
>JAAGNO010030418.1:37986-48439 GCA_033439905.1 Ceryle rudis
AACTATCCTCAAATACCGTAGACGCCCAAGAAGTAGAACTTATCTGAACAATCCTACCAGCTATCGTCCTAGTGAGATCTGTGCACCAGGCTGAAAATTTTCTGAATGCAGTTTTGTGCTCTCCTTCAAACTTCTTGTATTGGTGTTGTAGTTCTTTCTAAAACATCTGCATGGGTTGCTCTATTGACCTGTGTCGGTATAATAATGTTCAGCCTTTGAATTTTGTCTGCATAGTGAGAGCTTTCATTTTTAGAACTAGCTCTTTGTCACTTAACTCTACCAGTTGGATGGCTACCTTTTCTTTCAAGCTTTATGACTACAGTTCCTGGGGCAAACCATTTCTGAAGACAACCACTTCTGTCTAGCTTTTTCAATTTAGAATTCAAAACAAAAGCAGAATTATGAGTTTTGGGGTTTTTTTCTTCTTAATCTATTGTGACCTGTGAAAACTAACCAAACACCACTTACATCCTCTAAATCTAACCAGAAAGCCATTAAATAATAACTTTTACTTTGAAACCAGGTTGTTACAATGTGCGAAAAGGAGATTAAAAATTTGTATTTCTAAAATACCACTAAACAATACATGTCTTGTTGTCTGTCACCTTTCCTGAATACAGTATTTGAGGAATGGGTATTTGTCCTTACCAGAAGAGCACTGCAAAGCATTTTATAGTTGTTCTGTCCACATACTAAATGATTAATTTTCAGATGTCTTCTGTTTATGAAAACATTTGTGAGAGCAGATGTGTTGAGATGACTTTTCTTTGTTAATAATTGAGGCCAGTACATAATTTCTCACTTACTTCAATATGCTTTTCACTATTCAATTAAAGTTGTTTTGAGTATTATTTTTTTTATTGAGCAAGATTTTGTTTTTGAAGTGGTCCCACACATTTAAATGGTTTTAATGCTACAGTTCATTCCAGTGAGATAATGGTATATGCCTAGTTAGAGCCCTTCAGAGGATTTTGGGTGGATTCACCATTTTTTATTTCCTACTCCTGTTATGCCTGATAATGAAAACGCTGTTACTTTCTGTAAGCTTAAGCGTGTAAATATCAAATGAACGGTCACCAGTTGCTCTTTAGGGTCTCACAGTTAGCTGTTGTCAGAGAGGTGATTTCAAATAAAACTGGGTAAACAGGTAGGGTTTTTTTTCTTCTCCTTTTGTGAGGAGTGAAGTCAGCAAGATACAGATTTGACCATAAGAAAAGTGTTAAATCCATTCTTCAGAAATGTTTGTTTTGAGTCTATGTTGACAAAGTTAATGTGCTAGCTCTAGTATCCTGGTATTCCCTGTGACTATGAGTGTGGAAGTGGAGTTCCTCCTTAGGTTTGCATAATGTGGATTTGATGGCTCCAGAAAAATATCAGGTAATTAAGATACTTCGTGGTATGATGGGGAAATCAGTATGGCTAGTGGCTATTGTTTTGCTTGGCATGATTTACTAAATATTAATTGGAGTAACAGAGTGCTTTAACTCCAGTTTGAAGGGATCATCATTCTCTTGACTGTACACCAGAAGTCACTTGTAGATTTTGTACATAACAGCATCGGTCCAAGTGGAGGACCTGAGGAAGATTACCACAATGAGTAATGAATTTTAATTGTGTGCTGTAATCAACAAAGCCAATGTTCAGAATGTCACATCTATGAAACACTGTGTGTATGTAGAGAATAATATTCTGGGAGCATAATTAAAAGAAATTTAGGAGATCCTGGAAGCTTTTATCTTGCAGTAGATGTTGATATTTTTATTTTAGAACTGTCCTTATAGCTAAGAGTAATAATGAAGCATTATCTTAAAAGTGCCAGCTAAACTAGGAACCTTGTCTGTGACAAATGTCTTCTGCTTATTCCACTAGTCATGGGATTTCTGTCTAAAGTGAATGCAACATAAAAGGGACAGGAATCTGTCTAGAATTAAGATCAAAAACATCAACCTGCATAGGATAAATCCAACTGTTTACTCTTAAAAATGTGCACAATACATGGAATACAACAGCATTCATCAGCTGTACAATCTGGACAACTTGTGAACAAAAGCTGATGAGGAATATTAGTTGGTTCCTTTTTGAACTAAAATAGTAATATGTGTTTATGTTGTACTTGCACTTGATTGAATCACTAATTGCTCTCTTTCTGGTTTAGGTTATGGTCAGACTGGTCCAATGGTTCAGAGAGGTGGATATGACTCCATTGCAGCTGCTGTTTCTGGTCTCATGTATATCACAGGGCACGAGGTATGATGCGCAAATTAATGGTGCTTGACTGCCATATGCTAAAACTTGATGTTGCATGGAGCAAGTTAGCCTATGCCAATATATCTGGTATGCCTGCCCCTCTAAGTCCGGCAAGAGGTCTTATCTCTGGGAATCTAGAAAAAATGATAGTGCATCTGTCATTCAGGTGCTTATGGCCACTGCAGGCTTGCAAAGCCAAGGCCTGAGAAAACGAAAATAAAAGAAAATTGTATCCTAAATCTCCAGTGAACAAGTTGACAATTTAAGCTAATCTGGTAATGGCCAGTTCTAGTTGCTTATAGAGCTGTAATAGATACATTGTTGACACCTGGATGATGGAACTATACATATGTGTGGACAGTGTCACCCATGCTTTGATACTGATATGATATTCCCTCTTTTAAAGAGGGAATGGTGAAGCCATCCAGATAACTCTAACAAAATGTCTTTTCAATCATCATGCCTGAAAATGAACAGAGACGTGCTATTAGTGGTTCTGGAAAACCTTTATGTGCCGCTATTCCCCCTGATATCCAAAATCTTTGGCAGTTGCAGTAGTGCAGGAAGCATTACAGGGGTAGTTTAGTATCTGGATTCCAGGGATACATAGAATGCGTGTCTTCACCTCAGAAAAATGCTGGTCAAATAGGCATTTGCTTAAGCTGTCTTGAATCACCTACAGATGCAGGGAATGTGGTCTCCAAATGTCACTTCTCAAGTGAGATAGTGTTACATGTCTGTTCCATGCATCATAAACACTAGCTGGTCTTCAGTGGTGGTGCTCCTGATTTTCTGGAAGCAGTAGTGCAGATCTTTAGAGTATGACACTTGCATGCCCTAGATAAACAAGGAATTCATCAACTTTCTGTGCTGCGTGTCAGATATTCATGTTTGAGTAGGCTGTTGAAAGCTAACCATACGTGATCTGGACACAACTGTACTGTAAGATTGATATTCTGCAAATAGACTTGTTTTCTGCCGAGAACAATGGCAAACAGCAGAACTCTGTGGCAATTATTGTTACCAGAGTCCTTCTTTCTGTTAAAAAAAAAATTAAATTAAAAAAAAGTCAAGCATTGTTTGACTGAGGAAGCTAAAACATCTTGTGCCAAGTATCCTGTCTCACCACTGCTGCCATATTAATGATACATATTTTCCCATCTCGGAGCACAAGACGACATGAAGTTGAGCACAGTTCTTACAGATACTTCTCTTCAAGTATAATGCACATATACACTAGGCAATGACTGGCCACAGTAACTGTAGTGTAACTAATTGTTACAGTCTGACCCTCATGTCTGTGGAGTGAGGGTTAGTACTTCTAATACAAACTTCATGCACACCTCAAAATATTCTAGAACAAATGAAATAGGAGTATAAACTGATAGAAAGGGGTTAAATGTCAGTACCACATGAATAAATGAAAGTACACTGAAAAAAACCAGGACCCTCATAAAGCTTTTCAATGATATGTGAATGACAGAAAATACAAGAGTTACACTGAACAATTGCATGTTAAGTTGTATTTTGTATTATGAGAGCGATACTCCTCAGTGGCCATTATCAAGATGGATTTTATTAGAAGATGGTGTGAAGATTTACACTGGAAATCCAGATGTTTGTATCACCTCACCAGAACTTGAGACAATTTAATCATAGGAATCATTTAATCAATGTTAGCAATAGTTCCATCTATTCACTGGGGGCTTTTAAACAATTTATTCAAACCTAGTCATTTTCTTGCATGATTAAAATAAACATGCAAAAACCTGCTTCTTATTTTTCTTTATTTGAAGTTGGTTATGTATTATTTCACCAGTTTCTCAAAACCATTTTCTGATGCACAGGGGGCAGTAAAAAAGCAAAGTTCTGAACCTTGAACTCAAGCTACAACTTGTGCAATATTGCAAAGTTACACGGAAAAACAACTGCACCTGTGCTCGCGGGGTTTTTGCTGATTGCACAAAGTCAAACACAGTCGGTATAGAATAGAATGCTGTCTTAAGCTGTGTTTTCATGTGCAGAAACCTTCATGGAATTTGAGCTCTTACACATGTATGTGATTAGCTCTGTATTAGAAATATGTGACACCTGTACAACTTGAAATTCTGGTGTCTTTATGAAAATTTACAAGCAATAGCAGGGAATCTGTTTTGTGTAAATCTGTACCACAAACCCATTTGGAATGAAAGTAGTCGCTTCAGGCCACATTCAGTTTTTCTTTACATAAATTAAAATATGCTAAAAGGACATAGTTGACACTGATGACACTTTTACTGTCCTAGATGACATAATTTATAGATATTTCGTGGTTAAACACCACATTCAAGTTTCATATTTGATGAACAGAAAGCTCCTACTTAATATATTCGGATATATCAGTGCCAGATGAATATCCCTTTGATGAAAATTTCTGACTCATTAAGGCAATAACTTGAAATTAATTAAATAAACCCCAATTTGGATACAAATCCCCTTCCATCTCCAAGTGGATTATGACATGCAATTTTCCATATGCATTCTTTTTTGCTGAAGAAACATTTTTATTTTACTGAACACGAGACAGTAAGACATGATTGGGATCTACAATACCAGAGGGGCCATTCTTCAGCTTAAAACCAAACAAACTGCAACAAAAGAGGACACATGGCATATAGCTCAGAGCTGTTGAAAAATGTAGCCATTACTGGTTCCTATTAGCTTCAGCAGCTATTTCCCATCTGCAACGACTACTGGACTTAGAATATTTTTATTAAGCATGCCATCTCAGAACAATTTCCATTTTTAATGGATCATTTTTATATTAATGATGTAAGTTTAGGAACATAAATTATGTTGAAGGGAAAAAAAAAAAAAAAAAAAAAAGACTCGGGAAAGGAAGCTTCCAAAATGTGTTGTGGCTCTCTCTGGGCCAAAATGCGCCGACAGATTGTGAGGAATTTAGCAAACAGCAAAAATTAGGAATGAAAGTGTAAACTGGTGGTAGGATTGAGCAATAGCAAAGTGTAGCGATGGAAGAAAAGGTCTGCCCTGCTGGAGTGAATCTTCATCTTTTCAAATGAGCAAAGGGCATGTCCTGATGTTGCCCCTAATTAGGCTTCAACAAAGCTCCTGAGCCTCGATGGCAGCTTTGCTTAAAGTACTTTCTTCCTCACTTGGGCTGTGGTTTGTCCTTCTACCAGAGCAGTAATATCACTTTTGGCTGGCAGTGGGATGGTGTTTGTTACTTATAAAATATTTTGCTTGAATAAAAGCTACCATATAGATCCTTACTTTGCTCTACTGTGTAGATATTGCAAGAATATCTTTTTACAGTGGCAGTTTTTATACTTCAGTCAAAAATGCTTTTACTTCTTGCAGTCTGCAATGCAGAGACATGTAACCACTTTCTCAGATGAGTCTTGTGTAGAATGTACTATAACAAAAACTAATGTTTTACCTCTCCTTCTTTTCTTCCTTATTTAAAAATTTTTGGGGTTTTGTGTTTTTTTTTCATTTTTTTTGGTATTTTTGTTTTGACTGACTTACTTCAGAGTGCTTACCTCTTTTTCCTTAGGATGGTGAGCCAGTTAGACCAGGAGTAGCCATGACAGATCTTGCTACTGGGTTGTATACATACGGAGCAATTATGGCTGGTTTACTCCAGAGGTATAAGACAGGGAAAGGACTGCACATTGACTGCAATCTCTTATCATCTCAGGTAGGAGTTAAAAAAATTGCTGTTAGTTGTGTAGATGTTTGAACCTAATAATACCATTTTGACATCAATTAATGCAAGTTAGTACAACTAATGACAACACTAATAATGATGGTAATGGCATTAGTGACAGTTTCCTTATTCTGGCACATACTCTGGCAGTGACCATTTTATATGATATGGTTATGGTTACTACTATATCTCTTTTGGTTTTCAGTTTTTACAAAGCACCTCCATGTTCTTTGAAAACATGGGCTAATCAAGGTTTATAATATCCCTGAGATTCCAGGTAACATTTGTAGTAGACAGACAAGCACAGACGGTGAAAACAGTGTTGGAGGGAGGCCTTGGCACTGGGTGATACTGCTACCAGTGTGATTGAATGACTTGTGAAAAAACACCCACAGTAATCAAGTATCACCCAAGTGTCAAAGTAATATAATCCAGGTTGTCTGCCTTTTGGCTCTGGGAATTAAAGAATAAAGTACTCTTGAAGATGTGGCACTTTCTCTAGGCATGTTACAGAGAAATCTCATCACAATTATAAAGACAAAGATGTTTTGATTGTGAAAGGTGTAGCATATAGCATGAATAATGGGAACTTAAAGTTGTCTTGGAACATTTAAGCACCACTAGAGCAATATTTCATAATTCACAGTAATAAAGTGATGTTGATTTGAACTGCATATAATTGGATGATTCATTGACTTGCCGATGTAGGTACCTGCTGGTAGCAACTGGTTATGTGATGCATAGGAATTTTTGTGTACATTTTAAAATGCACATCAAAAACAGGTATAGTACCAGTCAAACCTACAGTGCTCCCTTATTTTCATCATTATTCATCTGTATTTTTCTTTAAATTATACCTGCCAGGACATTTGAGAGATTATAGGGTGCCCATTGTGCAAAAAGTTGACCCTGGTGTGAGCAGGAGTTTGGGCAATATGACCTCCAAAGGTTCTTTCCTATCTCTCTCATTGTATGATGATAATGATTGAGTCTAATGGTTGAAGTTGCTCTTGTTTTAATGCCTACTGCTCTTTTTTAAATACCTACTGAAATGAGATCTGGAAGGGAGGGGAAGCCCATGTTTAAATCAACAAAGAATTTTTCTTTTGCTTTAGAAAATGTTTGTAAGGAGTGAACTCTTCATCATACTTATGGATATTTGTAAATGTTGTGTCTGTATTTGAAAAATGTAATAAGCAGTTTAGAAAAAAATATTTTAAATTTATGTTAAACTCCTAGTAAATATTTTGTATGTGGAAGTATTTTTTGTTTAAGGTATCTGTTTAAGTGTCTGATGATATAGCAGCTTCTTCTTGATATTTTTAATTTCTAATTTTATTAAAAAGACTTCTGGTAATTTCTTCTGATTTTCAGAGTAGTTCTTTTATTTTTTGATTCCTTGTTTCACTGTTTTTTTGGCTTTATTGGTGCTTTGTTGATTGTTATAAAATGCTTTAGTATTTTGTCAAATGCTGAAAGTAAGAAGAGTTGAAGTGAGGTGTTCCTATAACTCTCCTTTTTCACCTTTTCACCTTTCTTTGTCACCTAATTTGTCTTCAGAAACTTAGGTTAGGATAGATTTGGCTATTCACAAAAGCATTCTCATCTTGCAAAATTTCCATCTGAAGTTCAACATCACCATTCATTAGGCCACTCGCTGGCATACCCAAAAAAAGGAATGAAGGCTTGGATAGACATTGGTGAAGATACCATGATGCATGGTGGCTGTCTTCTGTGTACTTAGCTGAAGAAGTACTGAATGGTGAAGGGACAGATTAGTGATTTTTTTTTTTTTTTTTTTAAACATTAACTCATTCCATGCTTGCTACCAGATTACAGTTATTTAGAAGTTATTAAGAAGTAATTCCATGCATGCATGCTCTTACTGCAAAATAAGCTGGTTTTTTTTTTTTTTTTACTTCACTGTTGGGCAAGTTAACTGAAATAAATTGGTATTTTGGAACAGAGTATAAGCTGCTTCTCAGAAAATAGCTCTTTTGTTTTAGATAACCCTGTTACTTTAGTCCAAATTAACTTTAGGGTGTTGGCCCATGACTGTAATGAGAACATGTATTAAAATGGGGTAGCAAAAATAAACCCTTGTGATCAATCCCATTAAAAAGACATGTTAAAATGAATGAAGAAGAACATAAGTGACAGCTGAGTCTCTCTGGGAAGATCTAGTTTTCTTGGTTCGTTTTCTTTCTTTTTGCAAAATTGCTGGTTACTTGTAAGTCCTTAAGGGTGAGTGTATTAAGAAAGAGTAACACAAATCAAAAAATTAATGTAAGAAATTGTTCTTGCAAAGCTTCTGGTGGTAATTCATTTCTTAAAGGAAAGCTTGACAATTATTGTGATATGATCAGGTTCTTGAAAGATCCATGCTTTCAAAGGAATTATGGTTTAACATATCAAGCTGAGATATCTAAAGCTAGCTCTTCCTGATGTGATGGATGTTTGAAAAGGATGGCCTTTTGAAGTCTCTCACAGATACTTCCAAAGCAATAAGGAACCTAAAGTTGTTGACTTTTAGTTTGTTAGGTTCTTGTTGTAGTTGATTAATAGTGGGATCTAGAGGTCAAACAGGTGCATCACAGTAACTTTTTCTTCAGCGTGACTTTCACGGGAGTGTAGTAATTTTTAATAGTAAAAAAAAAAAAAAAGGAATCTTTTGGGTTTTTTTCTATGTTTAAAACAAAAGGGCTACTGAACTGTTCTCCTATTAATAGTATTACAGCAGTAGGGACCTGCATGAAACTTTTGGCTTTTACCAGTATTTGATGCGTGGAACTAACAGGGCAGCTTGCTTGCACCTTTTGGCCATCCCTTCATCTGAGCTGAGAATTGTGAAACTGGCTTATACAGATGTCTTCATCTGACAGTGTGGAGGACTTTTGACTATGTCAGAAAAGAAAAGAGAAAGCCAGGGGTTAAAGCACTTCAATGGTTAGAAATCCCTGAAAACTACTTGGTTTATTTTATAGCAAAAACTCTAGCATGTACGTGTCCATCTATGTCAGTGCTATCACTTTTCTGCACATCTTATAGAAATGCAAAAGTGGTTGTGTGGTTTTTGGTTTTGTTTTGTTTTAGGGGGAGGGCTGGAGGATGCTTTTGATATTAATGTCCTGCACGGATATGGTAATTGACAGAGAGCAAAGAACACTGAACTAATTTCAAATACCAACAGAAATGATAAAAAAATCCCCCTGACTGACAAGTTTGTTTAGTATTTAACGGGTCTGTGTGGAATGAAATAAGTGAAATCTTGTTCTCAAAAGAAATGCTATTTTTAAAATAACTTAAAAAGACCTCTTTCAAATTCTGTATACCACTTTTGCCCCATGGCCTTATAGCCACTTATTACTACCAAAGAGACCTTTTTTCCCCTGCAACAAAATAGGATTCTAGGATTTTACTGACAAGATCGATACGGTGACCGCTAGGATGTGGTTTTGCAGTGAGCACTAACTTTCTATATCTCTCATCTATAAACTTTTAACCCATGTCATAAAATTCCTTTGAAATTTTTGACTTTTAGATGATTTACAGTTGCCAGCTCCAGACCTTTCAGCATCTAAATAGTGTCCTTTAGATGATGCTAGTAAATAAGAAGGAAGTGGTTTTTGGATTTGGTTCCAATTATGCAATTGTGCCTTTTCTTCTGTTGTGGCTTAAAAAAAATATCTCTTGGAAGTTTCAATATCCTTCCTGTATTTAATTACAACCAGGCTCCAACAAATACTGTAATAAGTTGGTTTCTCTTGGATTGAAAAATCTGCCAGAAGTATTTTACATTTAACATTTCTGCAGTTTTGGACTGTATTTTTTCCCCAGATTCCACAGACAGGATAATGGGGTCAATATTGTTTGTATTATGTGATTGTTCATCAGACACTTTCCTGCTTCTGGTTACTGTATTTTAGTTTGTTTTTGACATAGCAAACTCTTAATGGTTTCTCAAAATTTTCAGGTGACTCTAGAAGAACCTAGCAAATTGGTATAAATTATTTTCTATACTTCATCTTTGTGCTTCAGTTTGGCTGAGAGTTACCGACATAATGTTGAGGTTCAGAAACTACTGGGTTTTGTTTCTGCAACACTTTTTCCCAAGATGATTGTGTTTAAGACTTAGCTACTTAAGATGCTTTTAGTGCTCTCTGTTGAGGGCTTTTATCATATGCCTTTTATAAATTATTGAGTATAGGTGAAACTGGTAAGATTTGCATACTGCCTGTAGGATATATACAACATCACAGGTTCCCCGACCAGTAAGTTATGTGAGAAACACCACTCTTGGAACTCACGGTGTCAGTATACCTGATACTTTTCAGGTATCTTGACTGTATCTTGTTTCTTCACTGCTTGCTGAGAGCTGTGAGTTGACTGAATACAGAAATTCCCCCCCTCCCCCCCACCGCCAAACCCAACCCACGGCCCACCGCCCCCCCCCCGTTCCCCACCCCTGTGATTTCTGGGAACATTCCTCCAGGCTTT
>JAAGNO010030418.1:52779-64977 GCA_033439905.1 Ceryle rudis
GAGATGTGCCCACTGCGCTGGGCAGGAGTTTGTTGCCATTGCCCCTTTCCCGTGAGTCACTGTGTTCACCAGATGAAGAGAGGACAGGGAACCTCCATGTTGGGTGTCCTGCCTGCTTGTCAGGCCTGTCCTGGGGAAGGTAGGGAGAGATTCCAGGAGTCAATCTGTCTCTCACATTTCCTGATATTCCTCAATCTGCTCACCTCCTCCTGGGCTCTGTCGCTAAGTGAATGAGTTCCTCTACCTGCTCGCACCTCCAAGGACACAAATTGTTCTGTATTTTACAAATACACTTGCAGTTGTCTTCATGAATAGAAGCCACTCTGAGAACTTGAGCTGTGTAATTTTCTAAACAATCTATGAAATGCAAGCAGACATTGTTACATAGAATTAAAAACCAGATAAGTTTTAATTCATATGAAATGCATAGGTTCTTGATGGGAAAGGCTATAAAGGAATAAGGTAATGTATATTATCTTATTAAACAAGCTGTGTAAAATGTAGCAGAAGAAACTTCTTGTAAGGTGAATTTTGCTTGGACTTAGTAAAGCTGTGTGAACATAGTGTAATGCATTTCATGTTTCAGTGGCTATATAATCTTTCTTCAGAGAAGATGAAACTTGAGGAAATGATTGTAGAACTGTCATTTATAGTTAAGGTTGTCTGATATATCTGTTATCAGAGTCTGATTTAAGTTTTTAGAACTTTGCCAAAGATTTAACTGTTTTGGCTGAATTTTCCATGTCGTGGAATTGCCAAAAAGGGATTTGTTTTCAAAGTTACTATTAAAATGATTCATCTGCTTTCAGGAACAAGTTATGGGAAAATACGTTGATGAACGTATTTTATCTTTTTCCCCTCCTGAGAAACTCAGTGCCTTTTTTCTTTGGAGTGGAAACTTGAAATCTGGCAGATGAATCCCTCTTGTTTCAGGGAAGTGTCTTTTGTAAGAAACTCAGGGTGGCAGAAGGTGCAATGAGTATAACATAAGATGTGCAGAAAGGCTGGTAGGGACTCTCTAGGAGATTCCATGAAGTGTTTGGGCTGTGTATTCCCAAATAAGGTAAAAGTAAACATTCAGTAAGCACCTACTAATGAAGTTAAGTCAGACGTTTGACAGGAAATAGTGTAGGACCATATGATTAAGGTTTCTATGTAAGTGCACCAAGATCTTACACAGAATGTACAGAATAACCTTGGAGTTCTTAGTTGTTCGTTTTTTTTTTTTTTTTAAACCTTCATACTCTCTTTAATAGAAACTTTTTTAAAGAGATGGATTCCTTAGAGCTATTCCTGTGTTATGAGCCTGAAATGCAAATATTTCAGTGGTTGAAGTACTATGGTTTTTACTCTTTCAGAGGAAGCTTATTAGTATTTTATTTCAATCAGGAAATAATAATTTATTCTTCATTTAAAAATGTTGTTTCCATCAACTGGAGCTCTTCTTTTTTTGTTTGTTTGTTTTCTTCTGTCATGCCAGTCCTGCCTAATAGATTCTATGGTCGGGATTTTTATTTCTGATCCTTCCCCTAAAATTCATCAGAGTGTGTGTAGACTTGTTGTTTAGTGTTGATTTTTTTTAGAGTGCAGAAATAGGAGTCCATTTACTTTCTCTTGAAACTGTGTGCTGAGTAATACAGTTTTTTAAAATTCCAAGTCCTACATCTGTTAGTTGCATCAGTATTTGCTGTTGCTAACACAAATTTAATCTTAATCAGGAGATGATCTCCATGCTGTGGGAAGTACAGAAGTGTTCACTCTGGTCTTTTTTTATAAGATCTAATTAGCTCATGAAAAAAATCATTTATAGATCAGTGATTTTTGTTGTTGTATTTCACTGAACCTGGCAGTTCTCTGCTACGCAAATGCTTTGTTTTTTGAAGATGCCTCTGTTTCTATGTATTTGTTGTCAAAACTTTTAATAAATCAAAAGTTGTTTTCAGACGTATTTTTTACACTAAAGAGGTATTTACACAATTGTACACTTCAAATTTTAGTGTTCTTCCTCTCTGAGAACACATGTGCAAGATAAGATCTTCAAATACATTACCTTTGGTTTTCTCACTGCATGTATTTTTATTGTTTCTAGTTCATTAAGAACCTACTAGCACATCATTTCCCTGTCTGTGTGATTTACTGGGTGCTGTTCAAGTGGCTAATTTTAATCAAGTCCCACAAGTTTTGGTTTTGATGTGTGGTGGTTTGTTTTTTTAATGAAAAAAAAACCCCACCCAAAAACATTCAAGAAGCAAGAGCTGAGGGTCACGCTGTGCACATGCCCATGGAAGCAGCTTCAATACAAATATACAAATGAGAAGGGAGATGGAGGGTAACTGCAAAAGCAAAATTAATCAAACTCAAATGTTGATTTGTTAGTGTCAAACTATTTATTGCGCCATGGAAAGAGGAAAACATATAACACAGTAAAATCAGTCATTAGGTAAATACCAGAATAGAATCAGTGGTTTTAAGAGTGTTTTGTTAGAGCACACCAAATGAATTGTGGTCTTATGTTCAAACTTTTCTCATGCAAAGATCTTTTTTCCAGGTCACCAGAAGTATGGGAAAGGTGCAAGTGAAAGATTATTGGCTTTTGCACAACAGAAGGCTCTGAAATTTTTCAGGATGCTTTTTTCTAAAAAATTACAAACGAATATTTGGGTTGTTAATTCAGTAGCACAGCATAAAATGAGTGATCTGTGCTGCTGTAAAATGCCTGTCTCAAAGTTCCTAAAAGGCAGTTTTCATGCCTACTTTAAGAAAAAGTAAATGAGGAAAAAAAAAAAATAACTTGGCTAAGAATCAAAGCTTTGAGATACGTGGCAGGAAAATGGACGCAAAATTGGAGGGAGAAGAAAGTAAAGAATATAATTAAAATGTTATTTTTCCTCTTTCCAGTTACCTGTCTACTTTTGTTACGCATATACACTTGTTGAAGTTGCATGTAAATGATTGATTGACTCAGTGAACTCATTGTAATAAATTATGTTTGATGTGCTATCTTGAAAAAAATCTTTTGAAATTCTGTCTCTTTTCTTTGTCTGCTCACCTTGTGGCTTTTAATATCTTGTTTCCCATCTGTCTGATTCCATCATAAGCTGAGCATAACTTCAGATGTTAATGCAGCGCTCTTTTTGTTCTGGTTTAAGTATGTAGCACAAATATGCTATTTGGCCATCAACATTAATATCAGAAAGGAATGTTGAAGTGTGTGTTTCCTTTATTGATGTGAAATAAAGAATGCTTATCTGCAGATACTTGATAATACCAATTTATAGTGCATAGATCTGTCTCTGCAAGCAAATGAATACATGGATGTCTGTGTCATTGTACTACATCTGCTTTAATGTTACAAGTCCAAAGGTTACGTTTAAGGATTACTACTTAATTAAAGGAGAAAAGAAGTGGGTCTATGGTTTCAGGAAAGCAGTTTTAAATATAGATTTAAAAATACTTAACTGAATATGTAATACAGATGTATCCAACCTTCATTTTGAGAGATTGATTGTACCATAACTATTCCTACTGTAAGAAGTGTCTCTAGCAATGAGGTCCTAATTGAGTCTTGAATTACAGGGCAATTTGGGGAAATAGTCTTACTTTGTTAAAAGATTTTTTTTTTCTTTTTTTTGCTGTGGGATATAAAGTCTGTAGAAATGTTCAGCTGGGATATTTTTTAATGCTTATAGTTCAGCATTTAGATTAACAACAGCAAGGTATAGGTAGATAAATTCTTTGTGTTCTTTAATAAGGACACCTGAAAGGTGTTTTGTGGTTTTGTGGTGGTGGTGTTGTTGTGTTTTGCTTGATTTTTTTGTGTGTGTGTATGTGTTTTGTGGGGTTTTGTCTGTTTGTTTGTTTGCTTTGGTTTGTGTTTTTTTTTTTTTTTGGATAGTGCCGTTTCAGTGACAGTAAATATTTGTAGAGACCAGAGAGAGTGAGATGAGCCAGGAAGAGAGGAAAGAGAAAAGCACAGTAGTCCTGGGACAGTCCTTGATACTTCCATAGGACAGTAGAAATAGAATTGTCTTTTAAGCCTGCTGAATTCATCAGGGAGTTATTATGAAAGGGGCAAAAGGCCACAGAGTTCACTCAGTTAAAAGTGTGTCTATACATAAACCACAAAGCACTGAAACATTTACTTTGATGTGGTCGATGATGATGAAGAGACTACTACTACTGCTTCTTTTTGACTGGCTGATTTGACTATGAGCAAGGTACCCAATTCAGAGAAGGATGTCAAAGGGAACCAAAAGCTTTGTTCCTTCATGATTTACTGAAAAAAACAATAATAATAAAACAATTTCAGCAGGGTACGTAGGCATATGCATACAAGCAAGTGATTGGTACATTGACTGAAATGGAATTATTCTTCTAGATATCACGTTGAACTGAGGCCTTGATATAGTCTAAGCAACTTTTAGTTCCAAACATACCGTCTTTACTAAACTGATGACTTCCCTAGCATTTGCTGTCTGTTGCTACTGAAGTGAGCCTTTGAGCATCTGCATTAGTAGCAGAATTCTGATGTCTCACAAATATTACATTTAAGTACTTTTTTTCCTTTTGTACTGTGAACAAGTGCTTTGGAGAAATCTAGACATGTATGGTTTCCACCGCTGAAAAAATTATATTAGTCTCATTGAGAAAGCTAAAACAATTTTCAATACTGCATTAAAAAGATATTTTCTATTTTTTTTTTTAAGGATAGAAGTTTCACAAGAAAACTTCTTGTGAAGCATTTTGTTTATGAAACTCAGCCCTATTTCTATGGCATGGAATATAGACAAATAGAATGAAATCTCGGCTCCATTATGTTCAATATCAATAATTTCTGTTTCACTAGGTTTTAACTCATTTTGTCCTCCCCAGAGTTAAATTTTGTATAGCATTTCCTTCCAGAAGTGTGAAAAGCTCAATGCGTGTCTCACAGAGGACATTCTTGTGTCTTTAAAAGTAAAAGCCTGTTGTAGTTGGATGCATCTCACCTGTCAGTGAAATTAGTGTGGAATACAGCAGCTATATAGTGTTACACACAAACACAGAAGAGTATCTAATGCTTGATATTTAATCATCATTGCATAGGCATTTGCTGTAGTAAAAAAAAAAAGATAAATCACTATGGAGTGTGGCCCCAAATTGAAAATGGATAGGAATGATGGGTCTAGGGTATGTCATATTAATAAAGAACACACTTTTGTGACTCATTAAACTTTCTCAGTAATAATGGTGTGTTTCATTCTATGTTGCTGAGGAAAGTTGCAAACAAGAAAAAAACCATCCTACTTGTGTAGGGAGGTTGGACCAGATGACCTCTGTAGATCCCTTCCAGCCTAAAACTTTCTATGTACTCCCAGATCCATTTCCTTAATTGCCGAGTTTTTCCTGGGGACTGAAGGACAGACTAGACATTGTTCAACATTTTAGCTGAATGAAGTGACACCGGACTATAATAAGCTGGAGCTGAAATCGAACTACAAAGTGTTTTCCAACAGTACTCAGGAACAAGGCATTGTATTTGTAGTTAGTGTATATGAATATAGTTTTTGGCAGCAGTTATATTCTTATTTGCTGTATATTTTCCTAGGTTTTCTGCTGGACTAAATCACTGTATCCATGATTTACAGTTAAATATTTGCTTTAAATGTGGTAGTGACACATTCACATCGCCTTTTTGGCATATATGGAGAACGGAGAAGAAACTGAAATGGCATTCCTTTCCTAGCGATTCTGATATAATTCACATATTGGAATGTGAATGGTGGACTCTGAATTAATTACTGCATGTTTTGATGTAGATTAGACTGATTACTAGGCACAGAATAGTGTAAACACTTGGTTGATCATAGCAAATTTCTTCCATTTAGGGGAGAACTATGAAGAAAATGGTATTTTTGGAAAAAAATGGTCACATGGCCTATTGTTCAGGCGAGTGGTTGCACTTACTGGCACTAGTTAGTAGCTTAAAACGAATATATTGTGTCTCATGAATTAGTGATAACCTTGCATGCTAACTGTTATGCTTGATTATGTTACTTGGCTTCACATATAGTCACTCGCTGTATTCTCTCGAAGAAATAAGAATACAGAAACTGCAATTGATTATAAAGAACCACTGATTTTCATGCATTAGTGCATCATAAACATTCACTTCTTTTTCCTAAGATATATTTGTGCTTATAAAATATATATTTATCCCCTCAAATTATGGTTACTAAATTAGCTTGCCATGTTTCTCACAAAATTCATCTTTTTCCAGTTCTGTCTGTCTGACTAATAACTTGATAAATCTCTCCTTATCTTCTAATGGCAGATGATTTATCAAGGCCTACCACTTAATTAATATTGCAGAGCATGTGGGGAGCTGAAGAATTCAGAAGTATTTTCCATAGTTTGGACATGTAAAATGAGAAGCGTAGGAGAAAACAGAAAGATAATCTTGTAACTGAGAAAAAGCCTTTGTGATTTAAGCATGGGATTGAGGTTCAGGAAATGGTGAGTTCTATCCCACAAATCCATCATGCTTCCCATTAGACTTTGGACAAAACAAGTGATTTTTTTTTTTTTTTTTTTTCTTTGCTGCAGTTGACCATTCCGCAAAATATTTAGGGTAGTACTGTCTTGTCTCTTAGGGTAGTTTAGTGCTAGATTTGTCTAACATTACTGGTGTTATAGGACACGTATTATTTTTTGAGTTGATTGACTGCCCTTCCATGATACAGATATAGCCTTATGTAGACTTTTAAAAAAAGTCTACATAATATGTACTACAAAAGATATTGTTGTGATGTAAATATTTTTAACTTACATATCTGGAACACATATAAATAGACAGAAATGTCAGAAGTTGTCAATGAAGTTTCAGCTTTCCTGAATACTTTACTTTTTCTCTGTTTTCAGGTTGCATGTCTAACTCATGTAGCGGCTAATTACCTTAACTGCAGAATTGAAGCAAAACGCTGGGGTACTGCTCATGGGAGCATTGTTCCATATCAGGTAAGCAGACAGCAGGGTTTTTTTTAAATCTTACAATTCATAATTTTGTGTATTAGGAGATTGAGAACTGACTTACTTTTCCCATGACCTGCTGTAGTCTGTCATGTGTCTGTGTCTAGTTAGGACAAGGTTCTGTTGTTCATTGTCGTTCCTGCATTTTGCGTATTTCTGCATCAGCAGTAGATTAGTAACAGAACACTGAAATAGATCAAAGGTGTTTGCTGAAATTGGATGACTTTAAAGCTAGCATGATGACTTGATGGGTTTTTACCTGACAGAGAAACCTTTTTTTCTTCTAAGGGTTACTTAACTTCCATGCCACTTATAAACTGAAATCTTTTGCCAATGATTTTTGGTATTATCTTCTGAGTCTATAAGAATAATCTAAATGACCACGAAGGTCTGGGACTTCTACATATTTGTAATTTTCTGTTGATACTGATACAAATCACAGTGGTTCAGTGTGACAACAGGTTGGCAAAAAGAATTAACTAGACCTCAGGTCTCCCCAGAGGAATACACAGTCTCCTACATCTAATGAAGAGTTGAAATTCCTTAAAATAACATGACCTTTATCATATAAACAAGTGCGGGGAGAAAAAAAAAAATACTGCAAGTTTTATCTTGCTTCTGGCTAGCATGGGAAACTCTTCCAGTAAACAAAGAAAAGATTGTTCTTTTCTAGCTGATCATTTTGTGTTCTTGATGGAAGTCATGCTAACTTGTGGAGACTTGGCCATATATTTAATTTAAAAAAAAAAACAAAAACCAAAAAACCAAACTATTCTTTATCTCAAAATTTTTGTCACTTCTCATCAAATAGTCGTGTTTGAAACTAGCTAGGCAGAGCCTGGATTTCTTAATTTCTGGCCAGAGACCTTTAAATCCTGAGAGAGTTCCCAGCATCTGTCTGGGAGAACTGCACCTAAACACTACTCGCTTCCTTTACAATCTCCTTTCTTTTTAGAGAAAGTGAGGGAAACTCGATGTATTGTCTTCTTCCCAGTAGTGAAGATGCAGTGATCATAATATTAAAAGTTTTCCTGCTTGTGGCCATAGAAACTCTGAGGCAAAAATCTTCCATCATTATGCAGGATGCTATCACTGGCTTGTGTCACAGCCAGGCTTCCTCAGAGCTAAACCCCACATCAGCTGTTTTTGTGGGAGCTATGTCTACTTAAGCTAGGAGATTTTTTTTTCCAGTACATACCACTGTATATTCAACTGTCTTGTTATGAATTAGCTAGAACAGATTGCAAATTCTCTCAGACCGATGGGGAGGTGTTGTGGCTCTTTCTGCACGGCTGAGTTTGGTCCTGCTGTACTCTGGCCTCGGGTGCAGTGCAGTGCAGCACGGCTTGTCTGCTCTATTCCCCATTTGGCAGGGCGCAGCAGCATGGCCGCATTGCCTACAACCACCTCTGCATGACCCAATGTAACCACGCATCCACTACACAAGTGGTTACATTTTGCTGTGTTTCTCTGATGTGACCTTTTGGTGCAACCCTTTTTGGAACTTTAGTAGGTTGAAAGTATAAAACAGATCTGAAGTGTCTGAAGTTTGTATAAGCAAAACCAAAAACCTGACTAAACAAAATGTTTTATCTTCACCGTACTGCATTTGGCTGAATAACTGAAACTTGCATTCTTTTATGCCCTTTTGCCTTTGGTTTTCCACAGCTGAAATGAAAAGCAAAGCATTCATTGAGTATCCTTTGTTTCTTTTTTTTTTTTATGGGCAGCTCCCTAGATATAGAAAATTTGAGGAGATTGTTTTAGCTATCCTGGTTTAATCTAGATTAGTCAATATGTAAATAACTTCTCTTTTTTCTTAAAAATAATAAAAAAAATCATCTAACTTACGATTCCTGTCTTTTTGTGTGCTGTCTCTGTAGTAGACATTAGAAATATTACCTCAATATTATAAAGAATTTTAATCTGAATTTTCTTGTCCATAAACCAGTAATTAGGGTGGATTTACTCTGGGTGGAGTTGTTTGTGCGCTGATTGTAACCATAAGTATATTATGCTTTCTAGAGCTTATTTTTTGCTTTACTAACGTAAGCTATACTTAGACTGCAAAGCTCTTTAGAAACTTGAATTAACCCTCAACTGTTGCTATTGTACTGCTTTTATAGTTGCTTCTGTAGCTCATTTGTAATAAATACGGTTTAGAACAGAACTCTGAAACTTGGCTGTCATCTGTCATCCTAGTTATTGAATATACCTGTTTTTTACTTACTAAACCAATATATGACTGTCATGGTGCTAATTTTTAGAAATACATGTGGTTGGTTTGGTGTTTTTTTTTTTTTAAGGTATTTTTCTCCAAGTGAACTATAATTTGTTCAAAAAAACCCCAAATTCAAAAATCAATTTCAGAAAACTGAATTTCTGTATATATATTGTATGTGGTAGCAAGCTGTTTTTTTCTTGGTTTTTTTTTTCTTTTTTTTCTTTTTCTTCTTATGTTCTCAGTTTAATTTTGTTTTTATTTTCTGTATTCTTAGTTTTCACACAGGTAGTAAATTATAAATTTGAAGTGATCCAGAGCCTGCAGTCCTGCTAAAAAGTGGCAGACCATGTTAAATTGTGGAAGATTAGGTAAACATGAGATCCGTTTCTAGACATTAGAAAGGCAAAATGTAAATAATTTTCATCATCGTTCTGTGTGACAGAAGTCTGCTCAGAGTCACGCTAGAGTACTGACCAAAATTAAAAAAAAAAAAATCGTCAAAAGCATCTTAAATATGTACATAAATAATACTTTTTTTCTTTGAATCATTACAGTGTTTTCTGGTGCTCCATGTAACACATTCAGTATTGGATACTGAATGCTATTGCAGCTTTCATTTCATTGAGCTTCAATTGAGTAATTTTGTTTGAAAGATTTGAACTTCTTTCTTTCAGGGTTCCTGTAAAGCCATCTGTAAAGGTTTCCCAAAGGTTTTCAATGCAGGTGAACTTTTCAATGTGCCACAAAGATGAAAAATTCTAAGTTCTAATCAACCAAAATCAGAAATAGACTTTTGAGTGCTGAACCCTTCATGAGAAATTATCTACTTAGAGCATATCTGCTTTTTAATCAGAGTGATATAGTTCAAATAGGTCACTCCTGTGATAGTGCTTGTAATCATATCCCCATTTGCTTGGTTTTAAGTGTTAAAACACAAACCTTGAGTTCTGGGCTGTATCTTAGACATAATTAGTGCAATTTTTTTAAACAAGTTTCTATAATGAGACACCTTGTTTAGCTACAGCTGCTCCATGATTATCCAGAGGAAACCAGGGGCTTAAAGGCATCCGGTTTACATAATTGTGCAGGAAAGTAAAGTTGTATTACTGTCTTTCATTTGGGGTGATAAGGTCTTTCCTCATTTTTGTGGTTTCAGCAGTGTAGCTATCTTGCCTGTACCAGGCATGAGATCTAGACACGCACGTTTTCATCTTCCGGTTGGCCCACGTGGAATGGAGATTCATTCTCCTGAGAAAGTCTGTTGTAGCCTGCATCTTTACAGGATGTTTCTCGTGGCTGTTTATCACCCTTCCATCAGACACCGGGACAACTGGGTAGCACTTTTAGAGGCAAACTTTCAGCAAAAGGTATAGGGCTGTTTCCTCATGGGCCATAATGATGAAAGGCTCTTTACAAACTGAGAAACCAAGCTCTTACAGATGTGCCTGTCTGTTCTGCTCCCCCTTGCCCCCCATGAATATGATGTTACTTCTGTTCTAGATTTGGTCATAAGACTTACAGGGTCTTTTCAAGTATACTTGAATATATTTTCAGAATATGCAAAGGGCTCAACACTTCTGAGAGGAAGTTGAAACCACAAGACAGGAAATAAATTATTATTTTAACCAATTATCTTTTCTGTGGACTGACCTGTGAATTGTCATAACTCATCAGACCCAACGTGAATGTTTTTTATGTTAGAGCATCACTTAGATTCTTTAAGCTTCAACTTCTTGTTGAGCTAGACAAAATTTCCTTGGTGTCAAAGGTCTTGTGGTTGAGATATGTTATGAAAACCAAAGTAGAAGCTCACAGTGAGGTGAAAGGTATGAGACAGTAGGAAGATGAGTATGATCATAGATATGAATGTCTCTGCATTATTCTTAGCATTTTCTTCTCATACTTTTTGCTTGTGGAATTTCATCCTGTGCAGGAATCTTACAAAGAAAGGCCCACTCATGTCACTTGTGTCTCATCACAGGAACAGAGAATGCAGTAAGTTGTTAATTACCCAATTCATCTGGCAGAGAAGCTTTTCACACAAAGCACAGTAAGCACCAACTTTCTTAACTCAGCTCTGGAAAATCTCACAGAACTTTTTGTTGTGGGTTTTTGGTTTTGGGTTTTTTTTTTCCCCTTATTTTTTTCTTCCAGGCTTCAGGACAACAGAGTAATGTCAATCGTTTTGGGTGGTTGTCCTCTGGTATGTTGTCAAGCCTTTCTCCCAGGCAGAACCAGCTGTCTGGAAACCAAATCAGCAGGTTTGCCCTAGGCAGTTTTTAAATACACGCTCACTGTATAACGTGAGATATAACTTCATATATATACTATCCTGTCACAGAGAAAGCACTTTAAAGAAGATGGCATTGTATTCATGTGAAATAGACAGCTTCTTACCCTTACATAGGAGTTTTTCAGATGGATATGAAATGCATTTTTAATTGAAAACCTGCTCCTGCTCCGTTCCCCCCCCCCCGCCAAGGAAATCCTCTTTCACCTTTCTACTTTAAACAAAACCTGCAAGATATTTTTTGTGTGTCTTATAATTTGAATTTGCAAAACAGGTATGGATAATCACAATTATTGTTAAGGATTGGTAGGTGATAATTCTCTCATTTTTGATCTCCTCCTGGTATATGTCACAGACTATTTTGTGTCTATCATAGACTTGCCATAGATAGTTCCGGGGAATATTATGGAACAGTTCATCTTGGGGGTGATCATGTGGCAAGTGCACGACAACAGGGGGATCAGGCCCAGCTACATGGGTTCATGAAGGGCAAGTCCTGGTTAACCAACCTGATCTCCTTCTACGATCAGGTGACCCACCTAGTGGATGAGGGAGGAGAGGTGGATGTTGTCTACCTGGATTTCATTAGGGCATTTGACACCGTTTCCCACAGCATTGTGCTGGCGAAGCTGGCGGCTCATGGCTTGGGCAGGTGGACTCTTCGCTGGGTTAGAAA
>JAAGNO010030420.1:9806-25858 GCA_033439905.1 Ceryle rudis
CAGAGAGTGGTTGTGAATGGTGCTGCATCCAGTTGGTGTGTGGTGACCAGTGGTGTCCCCCAGGGATCGGTACTGGGCCCAGTTCTATTCAACATTAGTGAAGACCTGGATGAGGTGATTGAGTGTACCATTAGTAAATTTGTGGATGACACTAAGTTGGGGGGGTGTGTCGATCTGCTGGAGGGTTGGGAGATGCTGCAGAGGGACCTGGACAGGCTGAGGCCAATAATATGAGGTTTAACAAGACCAAGCGCAGGTCCTACACTTTGGTCATAGTAACCCCCTGCAGCACTACAGACTGGGGGATGAGTGGCTGGAGAGAGGCCTGGCAGAGAGGGACCTGGGAGTACTGGTTGATTACCCATTGAACATGAGCCAGCAATGTGCCCAGGTGGCATAGAAGGCCAATGGCATCTTGGCTTGTATCAGGAATAGTGTGGCCAGCAGGTCTAGGGATGTAATTCTCCCCCCTCCTCTCCCACTGGTGAGGCCTCACCTCGAGTACTGTGTGCAGTTCTGGGCCTCTCACTTCCAGGATATTGAGGTGCTGGAGCGGGTCCAGAGGAGAGCAACAAGGCTGGGGAAGGGACTGGAGGGAAAGTCTTATGAGGAGAGGCTGAGGGAGCTGGAGTTTTTCAGCTTGGAGAAGAGGAGACTCAGGGGGGACCTTATCACTCTCTACAGCTACCTGAAGGGAAGTTGTAGTCAGGTGGGGTTCGAGTTCTTCTCCCAGGCAGCTGGTGGCCAGGACAAGAGGGCATGGCCTGAAGCTGTGCCAGGGAAGGTTTAGGTTGGATATTAGGAAGCACTTCCTCATGGAAAGAGCTATTAGACACTGGAATGGACTGCCCAGGGAGGTGGTGGAGTTGCCATCCCTGGAGGTGTTTAAGGACAGATTGGATGTGGCGCTTAGTGCCATGGTCTAGCTGATGTCATGGTGTTGGGTCATAGGCCGGACTTGATGATCTTGGAGGTCTGTTCCAGCCTCAGAATTTCTGTGATTCTGTAAATGCTGAGCAGTGCTTGCACAATGGCAAGGCCTCCTCTGTTTTCTACTGTGCCCCCACAGTAAGTGGGGTGAGGGTAGGTAAGTGGTGGGGAGGGGGCACAGCCAGGACAGGTGACCCAGGCTGGCAAAATGGGATATTGCCTACAGTATAACCTCATGCTCACCAATAAAAACAGGTGGAGGAAGAAGGGAGATTTGGTTTCCAGGGTGGCTGTTGCTCAGAGACTAGCTGGTCATCAGTCTGCTTGGGGGAGGTGGCGAGTGATTTCATTTCCTTTGTGTTGCTTGTTTCCACCACTGCCTCCCTCTTGCTTTATCTTGACCATTGAGTTTTCTCCCTTGTCCTGCTTGCGGGTGTGACGAAAAGAGTGTAGACTGCAAGGCTCAAGCAAACAATTTACTTGCGCTTCAGTCATGGATGTAATACGCCGCTGTTGCAGGTTTTCACAGATCCAATGAAAATAGGTATTATTACAAGCAAGAATAGACTATAATAACCTAAAACCCATGCTAAATATCATAAGTTACAGCTAAAAATTAATTTTTTGCATGCTAAATACTCAATTTACCCCTCCATGTAAGGACTTTTAATCCCAGAACAGTGACCTTGGCTGATGTCCCGTTCAAGGGGGAAGGGCCTCCATACAAGCAAGATGCAGTGCTGGAGAAGCAACTCCCGATTCCTGACCCAAATCTTGGGGGTTTTTATCCTCTGATTTATGTGACTGTGCCCAAGTGGATTTTGCCATCTGGGCTGTTTATCTTTGGTGATGTAATGGAGCTTCCTCTTATTTTTCCTTATTCATCCATGGGTGAGGTTCACTTCTGTATGCTCTTTTTACTTCTCTATTGCTGATCTTGTGATTGTCTGGACACACAGAGTTGTTGGCTGAAACCAACACTGCAACCCTCCAGCTTTATCTCACTTTCTCAGGCAACTGGATAGTAATTTGTATTGAGACTTGGGGCATATTATTTATTGAGGGATTTCAAGGGACAGCTCAAGTTTCGGTTCTTTGAATGATGCAGCACTGCCCTGTTTGGTCTGTGGCTTATGGACAACTCGGAGCTGAGCTATTTACACAGATCCCAGTGGGTTGTCTCTGTATAGATAGGGCCTCAAGACCATCCAAGGCTGTGTTGCTTTTACAACCCCATTTGAGTCACCTGCATGCAGTAGACTCTACATACACGGGGGAGTGAGTGGCTGTGTGGGTGCTTGGCTGCTGGCTGAGTACATGTACCACAAGCCCTGCTACAGTTACACCAGGGCAGTTGAGATCCCATGAATTTACCCTGATGGGTGAGGGGAGGACAGCTCTGTGTCGGCTGTCATATTGATAAATATGAACTTTTGCTGACAGCAGTTCAAATTAAGATACAATGCTAGCTTCTTCCTTATCAATGGACCTGGGTGAAGTAAACTTCAATGCTTTTGAAGAGTGGTGAGGTCTACTGGTGGCCATTTTTCCAGAGTGATTGAAGGATCTTGCACAGAGTTGGCTTTGATGTGCTGAATTTATATTACTAGTCTCCTAGTCCCAGTGTTACATGGGTCACCAGATCAAATACTCCGTATTTGTCATCATTCCTTTAATCTCCTATTGCTGGTTACTTCATCACGGTACTTCTGGAGTTCTGATGTCACTGATCTCCAGGTGAATATTGTCTACTTTCTTCCACTAATCATGCTTAAGGTCAGTCTGTTAGTAGGAGCAAATGTACAGCAGTGTTACTTAGTGGAGGGTAGAGACCATAACTATGCAAACAGTGTCTCTAATTTTCTTTAATAGCCCAAGCACTACAGTGTACAATTGCAATTAAAAAAAAAAATGCAGAAATACAATAACGTACAGTTAAGGTAAACTGTGGCAAAGAACTATTCTGTTCATGTAGTTCATTCAAGATTGAGTCACTTTATTAAGGACATGTAATTAACTGTATCACTCAACTGTATCTTCACAAGGAGAATTGGTAATATAACAAACCACAAAATGCAATATTTAAAAATGTTAATCATCTACAGTTTCTTGAAGCACCCACTGGTTCTAAACACCCTTCTTTTATCTCAGAAGCTTCTAATCTGTCTTCCTGTGACATTTTGTAACTTCAATATATGGGTTACAAGCACACTCTTCTTGCACACACCTTCTGTGGGAGATGGGTTTGCATTTACTGTTCCCTATAACCTGCTGATCCCCATGCTGATGAGAAGGCATCCCATTAGTTTGCTTGCACACAGCTGAGGTGTAAGTCCCTACTTGTTGCACCCTGCACTGTAAATCCTCTGGCTAGGTGCATGCTGGGCTCCTTTCAGCATCTGATGGAGAGGGTGCTTTGTCTGGCACAGGTAGAAGTTGTGATGTTTTGTGCAGTTGTGACTTTGGGCAGTCAGCTAGGTCTTGAGTACTGCTGTTTCCACTCCAAGCTGCTTTGCTCTTGCTAGAAATGTCATATTTCTTTTATACTTCTCCTGAATCCCTTTTTGATTCAGAAGTATCTTTGGGTTTCACTACTTGCATTAAACAGTATTCCTCTTCAACACTATCAGTTGATGGTTGATGAGGTTGATGACTATCTTGCCTTTTGACTTGATCAGTTTAGGGCAGATGTCATCCAGATGAACTAGTGTTCGGCACGCATGCACACACAGAATGCACACTTGTGTTCTCATCTTACCAGCCTGTTTGTCACGGGTTCACTGTAGAAGCAACCCCAGAACAGGTTCTCCCAGTCTGTTGCAGTCCTCAAGATCCTTGTATTGGCCCTTAAGAGGCCATGCTTAGGGCATGTGGACTCCAGGAACATCTATCTTTGAGCATTGACGTAGCATGGAGGAAGATGTTTGCCTCTGTAACTTGGTTTATCAAGGGGTGGGGATCTTCAGTCTTGTGATCATCTGCTGGTCTTAGCCCACAGTTGGTGAGCTGTCTTTTTATATCCTTTAATTTCAGCAACCTGTTGCCTTCTGCATTTGCTCACTCCATTTGAACTGGTTGTCCGTGTTTCCTGGTGAATCAGAGAACCCAACTGACAGGTGAGTAGCTTTTCTGATTATCATCGTGCGGGTGTCTTAGCTGCTCTCTTGCTGCATTTACCCTTTAACCAAAAGGCTACATATATTGATGCTAAATTAGTAGTTTGGTTGCTGCCAAAGTGCTCTCTGCAGAAATGGTAAATGTTTGCTTGGGATTGACTCTTCAATTACTGTCCAGTCTTGTCACAGTAGTTCCTACACTATGGTTCTGTGTTTCGCTGCATTTATGTTAATTTCTTCCAGCAATGTGTAGGAGAAGGGATGTAAACTTGTGAGTGTTTACTCCATGTTCTACTGTCCTCTTGACTGGTGACATTGAACTAGTTTTAGGTGTGCTATCTATATCCTCTGGGAGTCAACTGTTGCAGTGATCTTGGTTTGTCTCTTGTGAGTCTGACAAAACATTGCTGAGTCTCGTACTCCCCCTCTGTTTTCCCTGTTCAGGTGTTTTCTGGCTCCAGTGTGCAGGGTGTTTAGACTTTAATCTTAAATTACAGTGTTCAGTGAATGACATATTAAATCTTGGCTGGAATGTCTTACAGACTTTTGATCTATTGGATTGGGTAATATTTTTTTTTTTTCTGTGTTTAGGCTTCATTTATTTGTCTCTCTCTGTATTTTCTTAGAGAGGGTCCTCTCAGAAGAAGTAATCAATAACAAACACTGCCAATAAAAATTGAGGTATTTCCTATCAGAAATTAGTTCAGATGTTTTGTGTAGATTAAAGCTATTAGAAGACTGAAGGAAACATAGCCTTCTGCTGTTTTGATGTACTGTTACTTTTCTCCTCTAACAGGAGTTGAACTTACTGGTCTTTATATAGGCGGCCCCAATTCCTCTTAGATATTTCTGTAAGGTGAATGTGAGATTTCTCCACAAAGTGATTCAGTGACATTACATAAGACAGGGACCAGAGACATGCCTAAAACTATCTGATGGAGAAGTCCAGATGTAGGTGTTTTTAGTCGTGTTCCAGATGTGTTGAAGAACTGTGCTGTTACTCCTGTGTTCAGTGGGGGTGTCTCTGTGTTCCCTTTCTATGCACTGCCAGTGAAAAATTGGCAGTTGTCTGCGTAGCAGTTGCTGATGATTTTTGAAGCTTGTGATCAAGGTGAGAAAGTAGCAGGTGAAGGAGTGAAGCAACGCATATGTGATGAATAGTCTTCATCTTATGGAGTCTTGTACTGATAGTGAACTTCTTACTCTTCCTAAGACAAGTGCTTTCTGCCAAATATCATTTTTTAAAGTATCATGTCTTGGGTTTTTTTTAAGTTAGAAAAAAGTTTAGGTTGTGGTCACAGTTGCAAACTTGGTTTTCTTAATCCAGCTAATAATGAAGATGAACTACAGTTGGACTCCTCATTTTCACAGACTTGACAGTTACAAGAATTGGATTTTACTCTTGGCTAAGTTGCATGTTGCACGCAGTCAGTTTCCCCTCTGTTTAGTGAGGATTTTACAATTACTACTAGTTGGCATCTTAGTCTCGTGTATCTATCTCAGTTATGTTTCTGAAATGTATAAATGTCTTAAATTTCTTCAGTAGTTGTCTAATTCAAGGACATGATTGTTTTATCCCCTGATTAATTTTCAGGCAATAGCCAGTATAACATCAACAGTCTGGAATCTTTAGCTTGGATGCAAAAGCCTGTTTTCTCATCTAAGATTCCTGCATCACTGTAAGTATTGCCTTAATATGGTTGTCGATGTTTTTATGAGTTTCATGTGTGACTTTGTTTTCCTGTTTTCTTTTGCTATTGGTGTCCTTTGAGAGCAGAGAAAGTAAAAGAGTGAAGGAAGATAGAACTATCTTTGAATCTTGATAGTAAAACCTTGAAAATTATTACTTTGTGGCTCTTATAAGGTAGACTGTGATGCTTCCAATTCCTAAGTTTGAAATCAGGAGAGTCTTAAAATCTAAAGGAGCCCATGGAAAAAAGTCAGGAGCCTTGGGTGATCTGGGAGAAATGACCTGAAACATTTTGTTGAGAAATTGTCTAACGTGTCATACAAAGTGAGGTGTTTATTCCGTCCTACGTGCGTTTGACCATACTGAGATGAGAGGAACTTGCCAAGATGCAAACAACAGTCATGCTTGTAGATTGTTGTGATTTTTTTTTAAGTGCTTTTCTGTTTTTGAAGACTGAAATAGTGTTTGGTTTTGAAGATGTTACCTGTAACTACTTTCCAGAGGTCATTCAGCACTAACATGCTCATCCAATTGGGCTTGTTGGTAATTGATGTAAATTTGGACATACAACACATGAAGAGTTAGAGATTTGTGACTGTTATCTCTTGGAGGTGTACTTATTGTAATAGCAGAGCTGATGACATCATCTCCATGCTTTCGTGCCTTCTGCTGGCTAAGTTAACACTACCAAACAGAATTAGGATTGGTTTGCTCATGTCTAAATGTGCTGTTAACTAGAATCACAGACTCATTTTTATTTCACATGTCATTTGCTCTTCCCTGACAGTGAACAGCTACTGTTTTTTGAGAAATATAAGTGGCCACATTATTATGAGAGATCTTTACTGAACCCAAATTAATTTTCTCCTTTCTTTTGTTGTATTTGAAGGTATAAGTCGAGTCTTCTTGTCTGAACACTCTGACCTGTATTATTCTGTAGGTGCTGCTTATGCTCAGCTCTTAAGCATTGCTTATTGTATCATGTTATACAAATATGAAATGAGTTTTTTCCATTGTTTTTGGATTAGAAGGTAAATCTAACAATATTGTTAAGTTAAAAATTTGAATACTAATAGAATCACTGGGATATTGTGAGGATTTTTTTGTTCATTAGACAGACAATGGAATTGTTGCTGCTCTGTCTTTGAACCTTAATTGTGTTCTGGGAAATAATTTATGCAACTTGACATTGACAACATGGATTGGCACATCCTGTGGACATCAAGTTGCTCTTCTACCTAGCAATTTAAGTTCAACGATTCTGTTCATAATGCATTTTAAATCACTTCTTGGTAAGTGAAGTAGGTTTTAATTGAAAGACTAAAGTCTGATTATTTTTAATATTTTTTAGCAATTTGGGTTTTGGCTGAAGAAAAAGAAGTCAAGAAAAGATGGACTGGAATGTCAGACCACTCCAGAATGCTGATGCAAAGAACCAGCAAAGTGAAGAAGCATGTTACACTCAGTCGCTTTCTAATGCTCATGCTTTTCCTCAGACAAATGACTATTCCTCTAAAAATGCATGCACTTATGCTGGAAATAACCAAATGGTGTATCCACCAACTGGCAATGCTGCCTTCCCTCTTGTAAATGCTGAAGCATTCAAAACCTCAGATCAGGCCTTACCAGGAGCACCCATAGCTGGTAATGATTTTTTAATCTCAAAATACTCAATTGATCGACATCCACCGTCCTGCAAACCCATTGCTCCAAAACCTCCCAGTCAGGCATCACATTTTCGGGCAGGGATAACTCAGACTTCTTGGCCGATCTCTAATGCCTACATTTATTCCCTTAGAAATTTACCTCCCCTGTCTTCTCAAATGAACGCTGGAAATAGCATGAGGAATGTATTTCAGGAACCTCAGTATGTCACCACAAACGGTTACACTGTTCAGCCACAAATACAGCAGCATCATTCTATGAGAGCTACAATGGTATATCAAAATAATATTCATACTCACAGTAATTCTGTGTCTTTTGGTACATCTGGCCAATATGTCCAAAACCAAATATACCATCCCAACACTCAGTTTAAAATTTCACACTCACTGAATCAAAATACTGAAGCAAATGTACAGCTGCCACAATATCAACCAAATCAACTGGGATCAGAAGCTGCTGGTGGATGTTCTGCATTATCTTATTTTCCTGCCAGCTGTGATTCAAGAGCTGCAGCACAATCTTCAATAGGTGTACCACAGGCAGTTCAAAATGTGCCGAACAGATACACTCTTATCCAACAGAGGCACCCGTCAGATCCAAAAACTGCTTCTGGTTTTAATAGTGTTCAGAAACAGCAATCTGGAGAAGTCAGTCAATCAGTTAGGAGTATCTGTAATTCAAGTGGAAATGTGACTGCAAATCAGCCTTTTAATGAAATGCCTGTGCCATCCTCTGGCATTTACAAAGAACTGTATGATATTGTGCAAGAAATAGAAACTCTCTCTTCAGTGTCTGCTGCTAAGCCACTATGTGATCCTGCTTCAGTTAGAGAAAGCCAGACTAGTAGTTTAATGAATAGGCCTGTTAATTCTCAAATCTCTTCAGCAGTAGCAGGTGAAAGAAATAAGGCAAAGGACAGACTAGCTTGGGAAGCTCAAAAGCTGCTCACTATTAAAAAAAAATGCATGCTGCTTGAAAGGATGCATCATTATAAAAGAAAACTCTTAGCTTCAGAACATGACAAAAGTACTGCCGCGCTTCCTTCAAGTTATCAAGGTACTCTTGCCAATGATATTCCATGTGTGCCCAACCAAAATGTACCACCTTCCCTAACTGAAACAGTGAGGACAGAGAATCCAGTACGTAGCATTTCACCTGAAGAAACAAAGGACAAAAATATAGCCAGTGCTGATAATAGAAGATTAAAGGTGACTCAGAATAGCCCTCAGGTGGAGCAGGGAAGCCTTTTGTCAAGCCCCACTCCTGTTACCTCTCAGAGCAAACTCCCAGCTCAATTAAATAATCCTGAGATCCCTCCTGTCTCAGAGCAAAGCGATGCATATGCCTTGGCCTCTTCTCAAAAAACTGTGACATCCTTGAACAATGCTTCACGTTCTAGTCAAGTGAATAGCTCTACCAAAACTGCATCAAAGAATGTGCCTGCTTACCCTGAGAACTCTTCATTTCTTCAGTTTGTATTGAGCAGCACAAATATATTGAAAGAGAAGACAGCTGGTGCTACTGCTGATAAAATACTGACTAGTCTTTTGCGTAGTGAAAAGCCACTGGTAGATACATCTGTCTTGGATGGAAGCTTACTAAAAGACACTAGTGAGAAGAATGTAGAAAGTCTGAAAGGTGGGCAGGTTCACACAAACTCTCCTGTATCAGAAACAACCAAATCTGGTGAAGCTAAATTGCAGAATGACATAGCTCAGAAAAAAATGCCATTTGCTGAAAGTACAGCTTTAAAACAGAGCAACTGCAGTGTGGAAGAGCTATCAGCATGCCTGGGTTTGTGGGGAAAGGATCTGTTGGAATCTGTAAGTGTGCAAAAGAGCCAGTCAAATGAAAGCCCCACAGCAAATGGTAAACCCACAAAAAATAGAGAACAGAATAATGTTCTGGTTAGTACAGGTGAAGCAGTTTTGCCTATAACAGCTGCCTCTGCAGGACAAAAAGTTGATACATTGAATTGCAATTTGATGAAAGGTTTTGAACTTCAAGTTGCAGTTGTCTCTCCTTTAGTGCTTTCTGAACAGAGAACACAGAATGAGCAGGCAGACAAATGTCTAACATCTGCAGGTAAAACCTATCCAATGATTGATTCAGGAAGCACATGTAGCTTGCAACAAGAGAAGAAAAATAGTGTAAGTGTGGTAAATACCAATAAAGGAACATCAGCAACTATTTGTTTGTTACCCAGTAATTGTTTTCTGGTACAGAAAGTGGACTCGCATTTGCAGCAGACCAAATTAGCTGATGGAAACAGAATAGTAAAAACCAGTGTGAGTGCAAGTGATTCATATGATGAAAACCAAAGGAAAATTACTGAATCTGTACAGAATGCTGGAGAAAATCTGCAGCTTGTATTACAAAACAAGCTGCCTCTTCCTGAATTGGGCACAATTTTTTCTAGTCAAGCCTTTCAAGAAGGTACAAGAGACTGTAAGGACAAGCAAGCTTCGTTAGAGACAGGAGATACATCCAGAGCTGTGTTGGAAGAACAGATGTTTTGTATTTCTAGTGTATGTTCTCTTGTTGAAGGTGATACATTTTATAATCCACAAATAGCAAGTATCTTCAGGTCAGCCTCTGAGGCATGTGTGTTAGCAGGTACCTCCTCAGAAGGAAATGCAACCGATCCAAAGCAAAAAGAACAGCAGCCAGACTTGTATAAAAATGAGCTGAGCATTAACACTCCACAGAGAGAGACCTTGCTGCAAAAGGTGTTGGTAGACTCATCAAGCTGCCTGTGTGAAGCAGGTAAAGTTTGGGATGATGTCACAACCAGTCATTTGCAGAAGGAAAGTAGCGGCAATCCTCTTAAAACAAATTCTACCTCGGAACAAAAATTGTCATTCAATGCATCTTTCAAGCATCCTACAAATGACTTGGAAATTTCTGCTAGTATAAACCAGCAGTTACCTCAAAATTCATTAGATTTCTCAATTGGTGTAACTGGTGAAACAAATACATCCACTGTTCCAAGAGACAGCAGCAAGCAAAATTACATGTCCGATAAAAATATCACAGAAAAAGAGATAAAGCTTTTTGGATCAGAACCTATTAAATATCTAAACAATCAGTTGTCTGAACTAGTGAAAGAGTTTCCATATGGCATTGAAGGTGCTGATATGTTGACAAAAGAGACAGTACAAAATGATTCTGTGGCTGAGCGAATGGAAAATCCATCTCGAACAGAGACTCAGATTTGTGACAAAAATCCTCATTTGAAAGACCCACTAGATCAGATAAAAATTGCAATGTTAAGCTCTGATCAGATGCAAGAATTATTTCCTGAACACTACCAATGTTCCTCTAGTGACAGCAAGACAGTAGTGAGTCAACAGTCAGAAAAGACTTCAGCAGAGAAGGGGAATCTTGAAGGCAGTATTCAGCCTAATCTTAGTCTATGCAAGAAGGAAAAAAACCCACAAACCCCTTCCAACCCCAGGAAAGAAAAAAAACCCCAGTCTTTAAAGGGTCAGCAATCTGTAGCATGTAAAATGCCACAGTGCACCTGTAAATTTGGGATGTGTGGTTCAAAGAAAAATGATGATCAGCTTTCAAAAGCTGAAAGTACTAGCTCTACACAGAAACAAGAAAGTAACAGTAAATCTGATGCTGTTGTGAAAAACAACTGTGAGGCGGGAAACTTGCCAGTTTCTGAAAAAATCCCAGACAGTGTTAGCAAAAATAAAGATGATATTTGCGAATATGCCTCTGTCGTGAACAAGAAGGCCAGACTAGATGTGAGTAATGAATGCAAACCGCTTAAAACACCACAGGAAAAAGTTGGACTGCTTAATTCCTCTGAGAAACAGGATGTTGATAAAGCTAAAAGGAGCAGCTGGAAGGAAGAACTGCAAATTGACAGAGGAACCCCATTGTTAGGCAAAGAATTTCATTCTGACAAAAAAGAATGTCAGACAGCCTCAGAAGAGTTGTCAGAGAAAGCTGGTCATGCAGATGCAGACACCATAACAAAATCATCCAAAAAGGAAGAGCGAGTTTTCAAAAGGAAGTCCCTTCCAAAAGCTAAAACCAAAGCCGGTTTGGCCATGAAATTCAAAACAGTGGTTAACAGATTCAAGAAGTCAGAAACGGGTGAAACTAAGCATGCTGAAGTCAATCAAGGACAAAAAATTAAAACCTGTGAAGAGAACTCGGCTGAAGAACAGAATGGTAAGAAAAAAAAGGAGATAGTTGGGCAAGATGTAGGAATTGCAATCAAAGAGAAACCAAAATTATCAGCAGAAATAAAACATAAAAAGATGAATAGTTATCGTGCTGATTCTGTAAAGTTCCCAAATTTTAGCACTGTAGATTTAAAGTCAAGAAACCCCAAATATTCTCAGCATAAATCTATGAAAGTTCATCCTTCACAGGAGCAGCCGTTCAAACGGAAGAGGAAGGAAAATATGATTGGCAAGAGAGAGCCTAAAAAAATAAAGGCGGAAGAAGAAAGACTGAAACCATCTGAAGAAAGGAGTTCCAAGCAGCTTTCACATAATTGCATAATAAATATTGACAAAGCCAAAAAACTGAATGAAGAAAATGGCTGGAAACCGAAGAGTTCATTAGCAGATCGTTCTGTGCTTAAACTACAGAAAAGAAGGGCTCGATCTTCTAACATCTCTAAAAACTACTTTTCTAACAAAGAGAGACGTCTTGATGGTCAAAACAAAGACAAGTGCTCTGAGAAAACATTTCCTGATAAAAACCTGCTATACTTAAACAGAAGAAATAACAGATTAAAAATGCATCTTCAAAAGGAACCCAAAATACACTACCTGAATAGAGTTGCATTTAAGCGTACGGCACAGGAGCGCATATATCTGACAAAATTAGAGACCTCACCTGTCAGACCTGTTTGGCATAAAAAGCCCAAAGTGTCACAAAACAGACCAGATGCAAAAAGAGACCCTTCTGTCTTAGAAGTTGAGAAATCATGCAAACTGGAAGTACTGGAATTTAAGCTGTGTCCAGAGATACTGTTCAGAAATCCAACCAAGGAAGAAGAAAACTTAGCTGCAAAGAATTCTCTTGAAAGGGAGAAAGCCATTGTAGCAGGTATGATGATTACTAATTTGTAGGTAAATTAATTTGCAAGTAAAAAGTGTGTGCTCCTTCTAAATTGCATGTTACACAAAGCTGTAGACAGCGAGAGGGACTCTAGAAGCTGAAGGCTAAAATAGCTGGCTTTCACAGGCTGTAGCTGTGCATTAAGCTGAAAAAGAACATGAGACTTTTCCTTCAATTTAATATTTTATTATTTTTCCTTAAGTTTTACAGAATAAAGTTACTGTAGAGCGTGGCAGTTTCAAGTAACTTTGCAAGAAGGCTTTCTAACCTACTGGTAGGTTGCCTTGTTCCTAGAAAGCAGATTGCCAAAGGTGACATAGTTTGTGTTTGGTCTTCACCTGGTGGTATATAGCTCTGGCTGGGTAGACAGCAGCAGGAGAGATCTTTTGTGGCACTGAGGAAGAGAGGGGCCTTGGGCAAACATATCCTGCATGCACTCTCCATAACCTTTGCCATCTTTGCTTCAAGCTGCCTTTTTTCCTCCTCTTCTTCCTTGTCCCCAACCTTTTGACATTTTACGTGGTGCATTATGTAACATATTTGTGTCAAATGCTATGTTTGATTTTAAATAAAACCAAATCTTAAGTTATGTATACCAGCCCTTGCAGTCATTTTCACACCCAAAGGAAACGTACTTTTGCATGTGCTAGAGTATGTGTTAAAACTGGATGCTGACTAGATGCCAAAGCTTGTGATATAAGAACCTCAAAAACATTTTAAAAATTTTCTCTTTAGGTGTCAAGAGTAAAAAAGAAGATTGGTTAAAATGTGATCCCGCAAAGCAAAAAAAACTGGAAGAGATCTCTACAGGTGAAATGACTTCCGATTATCCGTTTTGAAATACAAGTTAAATACTCTTGGGTTGGTTTTAAGTGTTCCTTTACAGTAGCAAACCTTAATAAAGTATTTAAACTTGTTCTTTACTAGGTGTGCTGCTGACACGGATACTGTAGAGTAGACATAAAAGATTTAAAGATTTGTGGACTGTTTTTTAGAGCCTTAAGAATATCTTACTGGGGATTGTTGGAGTTTTCCTGCATATGTGTGCAGTTGAATCAGAGGTAGCACTATTGATGAGATTCAAATACAGCTTTAAACTGTAGGTAAAGACCAAGCTAGCTCTTTCCCCCTTTAAAATATAAAAAGTGATCTAACACAATCTAGTGTGAGACTATAAAAACAGAAAGTAATTTTTTAATTTTATTTGGCTTTCACAGCAAGTTGATGCTGTCTGCATATATACCCATGCTCACATGTACCAGGACCAGTGTGTCCCAGTAGGCCGGACAAGATTATTGGTATGACACACAGAGAAAAAGTGGTGCTGCTACTACATCTTCCTTGTTTCTCTTGATTGGCACTTTTCTTCTGGATGGTCTTTTGTACCCTTTAGGAGTCAACAGTTAAAACAGTGGCATCTTACATCTCAGGATCTTGGTTGTTCCATCCTTTGTAAGTCTTGGGTGAGGTTGCTCCCCACTGTCTTTCTTTCTTTGCTTTAGGATTCTTTCTAGATCCAATCTTGTTTTCCTATTGGTCTAACAGGATATTCATCATGCTGTAACCTTGTTGCCATCCTCTGCTTACTAGGGTGCAAGTCCTCTGTGACAAGTTACCTGTTTTGTGGTCTTGATGCAAGGAACGTATTTTGTAATGTTTACATCTTCTATTGTGGTGAATGTGTCCTTGGCTATTGGTGTTTGCCATTCCTTTAGCCCTTCCTCTTGTTTCTTCTCTTACTTTCACAAACGTGCATTTTTCATTCACACCTTTCTTAATATTCTTTAGAAGCCTTTTTTTTATGAAGACACCCAAGTGACCGTTTGGTGCTTAAACATGCATTGGAGATCAATTTAAGTCTGAGGTGCCTGGTGCTTTAGGAAGGAAGTTTGTGGCATCCTTTTTGACAGTGGGTGGCTTTAAGTACCACATGCATATGGAGCAGAGTCATTTGAGACTCTCAGACTTTTGATTTAACCTGCTTCTCTGTCTGTCTTTCAGCTGAGGACAGTATTCCACTTGACACAGCTATACAGATCCTGGATGGAGATGGTGAGGCTCTTCACATTCCAGTCAAAGACTCAAAAGAGGTGTTTCAGACCTACAGGAAAATGTATCTGGAAAAACGATGCAAAAGCCGTGATAGCACTCCTTTATCATAGATCTTTACTCATCACCAGGAAAAAATGCCAACGCTAAAATGTTTTGTCCTCTTTACTTCATATTTCCAAATAATTGTTAAAAAAAAAAATATTTGGGGGGGGCTGTTGGCAATTTTTTCTCATATTTGTGAATGATTGAGAACTTACTCTGTATTTATTGCACAAATATGCTTTGGTGCTGAAAATTCCATTGTCAAAATGTATTGTTTCTTTTTGACATTTGAGTCTTCTCGGCCCCCCCAAGGTACAGGAGTTAGTTGAATCTTGACCCCAAAAAAAAAAAAAAAAAAATCAAACTCCTTTAAATTGTCATAGTCTGGTTTATTTTCTGATTCTGAAAAAACTTTTATTTGTGATATTTTCCATTGCTGGCAGTGGAAAAATATTTCTACTGGAAAGGGATTGCCATGGATTCCCAAGCATTACACCTTTGTGTTTCTACCTATGCTAGACTGATTGTTGTGCTTCTAATAAGGCTTTCTACTTTTGTAGAAACTTCCTTTTTTTTTTTTTTTTTTTTTTGTTTAAACTGGGAATACAAATATAAAACCCTCAAATGAAACATACAGGTCAGGGGATACCATGAAGTATTTATGCTGCTACCCAGTTTTCTTGCATTTCTTTTTGTGGAACTTGTATGATTTGAATTCTCCATATGAACACAATGCTGTACACTGATACTTGGCAGAAGATGACTGTTGTTTCTTTTTCTCTCTTTCTCTCTCTCTGCTTTCTTTACACTTGAAAGAAAAGTGTGATTGTTGAAGTGCAGAGAGTTTGAATTCACTCTTGTCTGGACTGTGTTGCTCACTTTAACCAGACTGTAATTTCTTTGTTTACAAAGTGTTAGATAATGTTTGACTACGCATTCACTGTGACATAAGAGTTATATTTGTTACTGGGTATCTTTTGTTTAAGTGCCTTTTCATTATTGTTCAGAATTTTGAACTGAATCATATTTTTTCAGAAATTTGCTACTTGATTCTTTCTGTTTAAACCTTTATACTGAAAGTAAAAACTGTAGATATTTCATTGAACGATTTTTATACTTGAAATAAATTTCTGAAGGGCATGAGGTCTTTTTTTTTTTTTTGTTAGTTTAAAGGTATAAAGTTGTTTTTATTGCATTTAGTTAAATAGACACTGGAGATACTCTTGTAGATGAAAAGCAGATTTAACAAAGTGCCAGATATTCCTCCCTAAAAGGTTTCATAGTTGCAAGTGAGAACTGGACTTGAGTCCAAGCTTTTTCTAATGAACTCCTAACAGCATGTACTTCAGAAAAGACATCAGGAATGGTTTTCTCTTCAGCATCTTCTGGTTGTGTGTTGGGGGTTTTTTTGGTTGGTTTTTTTTTGGTTTTTTGGTGGTTTTTTTTTTTTTTTTTTTTTTTTTTTCTTT
>JAAGNO010030422.1:0-29723 GCA_033439905.1 Ceryle rudis
GCATCTGGGTTTGGAAACCCGGATCTGAATTCAGGGGAAACTGGGTGCATCACGATGTGCTAGTCAGGGCCATGGGATGGCACATGGAAGTTTCTGATACTTGGGCTTTCTAAACAAATGGTGCCAACCAGAATAGGTAGCAGGGCTCGTAGCCACACTGCCGACTTCTTCCTAGGTTGTATTATGGGCTGCTGCACCATATCATCACTGAGGAAGTTAAGCACCTCGGGTAAGTAAGACTGAAGAGTGTTCTACCATGTACCAAACTCACCTCCTCACCAGCACACCAACACAGCTAGGCGGTAGGCAGGTTACTTCTCACAAGAGCTCTGCTTCCACCAGAGCACGAGCTTAATTAGACTTTCCCTGCCTATCTGGAGGTCAAAATCTTAGAAGCAAGACAGCATGCATATACAATCTGCAGCCCCAGTTCTGACCAGAATCAGGGGTCCTAGCTCCAATGATTATTTCGGCACAGATCAGCAACTTAGTCCAGTGAGGGGCTGGGCTTTTCCCGGGGAGAAAGGCTGAGATTTAAAATACATAACTAGTGCAGATTTAGCCTATTCAGCTTAAAAAAAATGATATATGTATGTATTTTCAAATGACAATTTATTTGTAATACATAGCAGATGTAGGGTATCGCTTCCTGCCCTTGCCAATCTGAATTCTAGAATAACAAATCACACGGTAGCAGAATTCTCTGGGAGCACAAACAAAACAAAGGATTTTGGGACACAACATCCAAGCAAACAACAAAGAGTTCTGTAATAGCAAGTTGTGCTAGAATAAAGAGCCGCTCTTCAGAACCTGGACAGATGAAGGCTGAGAACTTGACAGAGTCAGCAGGAAAAATTATATAAATGGAGTACGATCAGCCTAGATCAAACCGTGAAAATACCCCAGTTAACCAGCTACCTCCTGCAAACACAACTCTGGGCTCTGTAACAGACATTTCACAGATAGCCCTGTCGCCAGCAGCCCTCTTCCTAATGCAGCGCGCTACGCTGGAACACTTCTCAATTAGGATAAAGCTAAACTTTGCTATTTTATGATGCAAGAAGTATGGGTTTCTATCTACCTAGTTATACCGAGTAAGTCTTAACATGGAAACAACAGAGGGGAGACACCTTTTGCCAAATCCAGCTGTAAAGTAGAAACGCTCAATGCTGCCAGTCCCAGCTTTCTGCCCTCATGCCCAATTTAAGAGCTTACTAGCCAAGTGACCACACTGATTTGTCTAACAGCGGTTGGAGAGCACTCGCACTCAGCTCTGCTGACAGATCTAAGACAGTATTTGTCTCCAGTGTGAGTTGTGGGGATAATGATCTGGAAGAGGGTCAGCACACAAGAACTTGTTCCACAGGCACTGCTGGCCACAGAGCACATGCTTGCCTACAAAAAGAGTTAGCAAAAAAGTGTTTTAATATGCAAATAGAGGGCATTCTGTCTGAGAAAGGAAAAAAGAAATGACCCGTGCGAAATACGCAACTCCCCTCTAACTGTACAGCTACGATTACACCCCCAGTGAGAGTACCAATAGCTGGCTTACTTTTGCCATGGATATCTGTGCATTTAATACATCAACGCTTGCTACGTAAACAAGTCTTCCTAACATCGGACGCATGCAAACCTTCACCACTAGAAGTCTTACTGGACCTTTCTAAGGAGAGCCACCGCTGCTCATCCTGGCCTCGCGTGTACAGACCAGACCGTATCCAACTGCAGGGTAACGAAGACAACTGCAGCCTCCACTGCTGTTCTGTTCAGCCCAAACTTCACCACAGTGAAGGCCAGCAAATATCTGACAGCCCTAGAGCTGGAAAAGCTGAACCTTTGAAATAAAGAATTAAGGAGTAGCAGCGGCAGAAAGTGGAGAAAGTATGAAGAGGAATAAAGGATCGTTAGTAAATCTCACAATTAATTAAACAAAGCTAAGGAGGAAGAGGAACACAGCACTTCAGATAGCTCCTGGCTGGGGCTGGAGGCGGGGGTGGTATTCTCCAAGGCCTTTTGCGGGTTACCACAAAGAGAGTTCACAGATCTTCCACTCACTTACTTAAATATTTGATACGAAATTAAAGCCCTGTTCCAACTTTTATGACCACTGTCTCCCTCCCTCTCCCCTCCTCCTATTCCCAGCAGACCCCTTCAGCCTTCACATGCCTATCCTCAGACCAAGACATCAGCACAATTAGCACCAGCCCACTGGCGCCAATTAGCAGCCAATAGTGTCTATATTATGGGAGGGGGGGACAGAGGAGCGGGTCCAGTGTCTCCAGCCTGCCTTCACACTCAATTAGATTAAGTGGAGTCTCCTGGCTGTGGTTGGTTGGACAGTTGTTGCAGTAATTGTGTCTTCTCTGTTGCTGCAGGCAATCTCCTCCCAGGCTCTCCGATACCCCCTTTATTGACTCCCCGTGTTGTCCACTTACATCAACACACACTTCTTCAAAGAAAGAAGGGGGAGGGCGGCAAAGAGGAGCAGAGAGGGTTGGGGAGGAGAGAGCAAGACCCCAGTGTCTTCATTTCAAAGTTCCATTTGAGTCTGAAACTCTCGGGCCACGTCACTTTGACCTCCGCAGGGTTGGGCTGTGATTGTTCACTGTGACTGTCACATGGGTGAGCTTCAAATGGGGACAGAGCAGGACAGCTCCAGTGAAAAGCCTCACTGGTGATCCAACTCACTTGGCATTTCACAGGGGAGTGCCCAACCGCTTTGTGGGGAATGAAACACTAATAATGTGTTTTTAACTCGGAACTAAACTTGACTAGGAGAGGAGCGGGTGGTTTCCCATTCTTGCTCTTGGCCAGTGGCAAATGCTGGGAAATGAGGAGGATAATTGGACGGCCTGACTGAAGTTATGCTCCTCTGTAACACTGGAGTGCTGCACAGCACTGCTTTAACTCTTTATTCTGCTTCAGAACAACGCTTTGCAGGTAGTTGATGGGATTGGAATTCCAGAATTTTCAATACACAAAAAGGAAAGAATCTGGTTTTATATGGGTTCCCGGTTCATTTAAAACTCCCTCCTTAAATTCTTAAGCGAATACCTTCGGTAGACTGTTTTACACCACCACCCTGGGAACGTGCACTGCCACCAGAGCTATAATAGGATGCAGTCAGCAGAATACTCTTTGCTTTCAGTTTATTTTTAAACTCATGAAGGACAACCGCTACTTAGCACCAACGTAAATATTTGTCCTTCTTGTGTAGATTCAAGTGTCTTCCTGTTTTGAACAGGAGAGTCAGACTCTGAAGAGGATTCATTTCTACTTTGACACCTATTTTTTTTTTAAGATGAGTTGAATCGTGCTCTGGAGCTGCTGATCTTCTCACGCTGACTACAGAAGAGCAGTGGTGGAAGATCATCAGAGAGCGAGACCAAAATGAGATACAGTGCGCCCTTGATACGACGTTACCTATCAGATTTAGCGCAAGCAGTATTACTGATATGCAATTTTAAAACAACAGAAACAAACAAAACACCTGGGAACTTCTAAATGTGATATGTGATACTAGGAAGGGGAAGAAGCAATTTCCCAAAGCAAGATTGCTCACAGAATTTAAGGAAATACACACATGGAAGTGTTGATAAGAAAATACCTCATCATTCTGGGGAAGAAAAAACCCAACCAAACCAAACCAACCCTATTTTGGCAAAACTGCATGAGCAGAACCAGTTGGTAGTTCTGTGGTAAATCCGTTACTAGGAAAGGATAAAGGAGTAGGGGGTGGCTGTGAGAACGAAGCACATTTTCGAGGGGTACAAAGCCATAGTTTTATTCCTGCAGACACAGAAGTGCTGCAGATTCCTGGGCAAATCTCTCGCCTCGGCTGTCTGCTGTTTATCTGCCAGTCACAGACCATAGCTGCTGCCCCAGCACAGGGCTTACTGGGTGATGTTCACAGTTTGTGCAATACTTAAAATGGATTCTCTTTTGCTTTATGCCCAGATTGAAGATTTTTTTTTTTTCCTTGAGATGCTGGCAAAAAGGAAATTACGGGATTGGTGTGGAATTCCTGAGGGATGTTCTTTCCCTGCGTTACATTTGTTGGTCAGCTTCCATTACCCTCATAGACATTTCTGGTCTTAAAACTTCTGCTTAGGTATTTCAGCTAAGAGTAAGGGACACAGCTATGAGTAAGAAGGAAGAAACTGCCAACAAACACTCTTTGTCATAGCTCTGCTACCTTCTCTAGAGCACAGGGAAGGCTGGGAATTTCCTGAAATTACTCACTGCAAACTTACAGGGATAGAGTAATGTGCAGAGAGGGGGAAAAAAAAAAGGATTCAAGAAGAGAAGCAGAGAAGGCCAAGTGTAATGATGAAAGACTAGACTGTGGACAAGCAAAGCTTAGCAGTTCAAGCACCAGTTCCTTAAGTCTCCTGGGAGGGAAGGGTTTAGGTTAAGCAGGTACACACAGTAGCTGCATTTCCAAAAGGTGGAGGGGGTTTTTGAGCTAGATTGTTTTGAATGAGCCTACTGATGTAATTGGTTTGACAACAGTGCACCAACTTGAGAATAAGATTTATTAAAAATAGCCCTTGAAACTCCCTACTACACTCTGGTAGCAGAAAATCCCTGAAGTTTCATTTTCGTTTGTTATTTTATGATCTAAATGATGTACACAGCTTTGATCCAGGACCGAAAGTCAACTCTACGAGTGAATATAGTGCTCTGCTTTGTCACACAAAACCAAACGCTATTTTTCAGAGTTATTTGGATCAAATTCTGCATTATAGACTAATATATTATATATATTTGATACGTGCAGGCATATCTACCTGTAAAATCCCTGTCGTGCAGAAGCACCTTCACAGAACACAACCAGTAGGAAGGACTGAAAATACCGGCTCCATTTGCACAAACCGATGAGCCATTTCAGCTCACGGGCTGGATTTCCAAAACTGCTCTGCTACTGCCAAACTTCTCTTGGAAGCATATTGTCAGATTTTAGACAGAGGATACACATGCTAATGGCTGCCCAAGGATGAGTCTATCAATCGCTTCTACTGAAAGCCCCTCAGCTCTGTTTCCAACGGCCCGAGAGCTGCCTGACTCTCATCCCTGCCCCACTCCCGGGATGTGTTCAGAGCACATCCAGGGTTTAGTCTTCGAATTCAGGATTCCCACCAGCAACAATCCTACAGTGTCTGGTTCAGGCTTCCTGCCTCTTTGCGCTTCTTCTCCCATCTGCTAACTTAAAGTTGATGTCTTCTTTTTTTCCTTTCAATCAATAGATTCCTTCAAAAGTAAGATTAAAAATTTTGTATTAATGTCAGAAATACCTTCTCCCTCTCTTTCCCATGCCCCAGATTCCTCTTACAAGCTATGTCCCATCCTTCATCACTCTGGGTTTCTCCAACTTTTCTGTGGGTAGGATCTACTAGGTTAATCACTTCTCTCCACTTGGTTTCTTCTGTTATTCCTCTAGCTCTTTTCCTTCTGGTCCATTTTCAATGTGCTTTTAATATTCCTCATCTCAGGCACCTCCCATCCATCTCTGTTTCCTCCCCACTCCATCCAGACATCCTCATTTTCTCTCCTTTGCCATGTGTTCAACTTTGTTTTCCTTCTGCTCTTTCCCTGTCTTTTTTCCTCCTCCTTCGAATAATCTCTCTCCCTTTTCTTCCAATTCTCCCATCTCTCATCTGCGTCCTATTTCCCAATTCTTTCACTTGCGTCTCCCACCTCTTCTACTTGCCTATTGTTCCTGAGTGGCTTGCAAAGATTACTAGCTTTTTGTTGTGATCAGGAAACATTTATTGACATCAGAAACATCCTCATTAGCTCTGGACAGGTGGGAACCATCTCCGTTTCCTGCAGGCACCATCTCCTGTCTGCTCAGTAACCCGGCATGACAGCTGCACGGCTCTGACGTGGAGATATCTTCTCCTCTCCACCCTTCCGTCTCCACCAGTTAGTAGGGCCTCAGCTCAAACCCCCCAGGTAGTGGGTAGGAAGAGGCTGATGGGCAAAGACGACCCCAATTAAATTCAGTTAAAACTCTTTCCTCTCCTTTGGACTTTGCGGGGATTGGAAGGTCACGCTCAAGGGCTAAACATTACCAAGCTCTCCCAGCTGACTATTGCAGAATGACAGGAGTCAAGCAATTAAGAGTGTGAGCAACAAACAAAGGAGGAGAAACACAACCAGAGCTAAATTCCGGCCCTCATATAAAGAGTAGAAAATTCCAACTTTTAACCTTGATTTCACCAAAGCGTTGATGGTAGATCAATGAAAAGGATCTGCTGCAGAAGAGGATCTGGTTCTGTTCTTGCTTATGGCGCTGTAAGTAGGAAAACTGCAGGGAAGTCGAACGCATTTTATCAGTTCAAACTGATGTCAGAATTGGACAAGTCACCTCTTTTCAAAAGACATTTTTGGTTCCACAGTGCATGTGTGTTTCCTGACAAGACACTGGGAGATACATGGCAAGACCTACCAAGTTATTATTTCTTAAGACAATTTCCTATAGAAAAACTAGTTCCAAAAATAAATCCTAAACATAAATTCACACTACTACAAACTTCTAACACTGTTTTAACTGGCAGACAGCACGTCAGGGGGTTCCAGGTATACAGTCCCCCTGCCATTTCCAAAGTAGACCAGAGTGCAGTGCACAGATAACTGAGCCAGCTCCAAACAAGCTGCCTGACATACCAGCAAAAAAGTGTTAGGCCCAGCTTATCAGCAGGAGAAATTGCTTTGCTCCGTGTTCAGGACACCACTGCCCTATCTCATCCCTTTCTCCCATCAGCTATAGTACGGACCAGTTTCGATGACTCATCACTGCTTCAGACACTGCTACAGTGCCTAGAAGTACATATGCTCTTGAACCAGCAGCAGAGGCTGGTCCGATTTTCCTGTTACACGTTAGTGCAGCAACTACTACACCAGGACTACTCCCAAGTCTTTTGGCTATTGGATTTGCCCAATGCCATCTCCAACCTGCCTGAAGCATTCCTGGAGGCAATGTGGATACTCCTGACCACTGAAAGGCAGCTGATTCATGCCATGGATGTTTTTCTCATAAAGAAGAAACCATCAAAGAATGTACTGATCTGAAAGTGTTCTTGAAACAGAGCCTGCTTCAAAACCCATTCGGGGAAAATGAGTTTCTGTTGATCTCGGTCGATTTGAGATCAGACCTGTGGATCAAGGCAAGATGGCAGAATTAAATCGCACCTCCAACGGCCCTTTCAGTCCTTCCATGAAGTAGTATTATCCCACGCTGGAAAATGACTTCACTCCCCCTCACCATGCTGTAACCTGCCGCTCATTCCCCCACCACGAACCAGGGCAGCAACTCTCCTTCCAAATCGGGAACCACGACAGAGATTACTCTTATCCTAAATGCACTGCATGGGTATCTCAGACACATCTTGTCAGCACTTAAACGTCCACGACAGGCTTCCTGCAACATTTTCCAGGTGAGCACCCTCGCTCCTTCTACCGTGTCACACGCTCATCATTCAGCACTCAGACACGGCGGGAGCAGCCTGTTGACATGGTTTCTCTCACTTTTCCTGGCCCCTGGAGCTGACCTCCTGTCTCCCCAGCTAGATCAAATCCAGGAGACTGTACTTAGGGCTGGGTCACTGGATGGTGTTAAAAGCCTTTCTCCTCTTCTCTCAGCAACCAAAGTTGGAAGGTGGCAAGTGGGAGAGAAAACACTTCAAGTTGATTTTCCTTCAGGAGATGCTTCCTGTCAGATGGGCAAGGCTCCCAGGCACAGGCCAGGGATGGGAAGGATTCGCAGATCTGCAAATTCACGCTTCTGGAGATGTAAGAACTACAGTGGCAGTGACCCTATTGCCAGATTTTCTTCCCCTTCTCAGCCACAGGCACACAGCAGAGGCAAGGAGAAATGATGGTATGTAGAAAGCTCCCTTATCAGTTCTTAGTTCTTCACTGCTGCTCACAAAATCTCAAGGAAACACCTCCTTTGAAGTGAGACAAATCTCACTTCCAGGAGGTCCTGGAGGCGTGAAACTTTCTCTTTGCCACGCCAGCGTAAACCACCACCAGTCTGAAGGGGATGGAGATTTGGCCACGCGAGATACGCTAGGTTTGTCTCCAAGTTTAACTTAATGATCTGTCACAGACTTCTTGAGAATCTGACAAAACGCACTTGCCATTCAAACCACACACTCCCCTTTTGTGTCTCCAGCAAACTGGTCGAGTATCTCGTGTAATTTCAAGGGGATGTTACGTCAATCTGAAAAGCTCTTTTTGTGCAGAAGTGGGCTAAGGCATCACTGCAAAGATGCAGACAACCACTTCCAAGCCCTCAATATACTACCAGAGTTCAACAGCCCTGGACAGCCTCATGTGGGAACTCTACACAGGCACCTCTGCTCCTTGGTCCCGGAGCTCCATTTAAGCTCAGGCCCCCAGCTCTTGCCTGAGCTGTGACACAGAAATATCCATGTCCTGCCTGTCTTTTGCCGATCCTCATTCACTGGCTGGACTTCCTGGTTTGACCTCAGACGTGACCGATCACCTCGCATTTGTCCGACTGTGCAGATCAGACTGTGATGGAAAAGTGTTAATGCCACCACTCTGTAGCAAGTCCTGCAGTACTGTGGGACTGCACCCTGCTCCGTGAGGTCACTGCCCCTGCCCTCAGCTCCCAGCTCATGTTCCCCTATGGAATAGCCTTAATCCGGCTGCTCTCTGATAACCAACACCCATCCTTGCCCACGGTTCTTCAGCATTATGACATTTATCTGTGCTAACAGTGAACATTTCATCTCATGCTTTTCAAAAAGGTGTTCTCTGAGGCCTATTCTCATTTCCTTTATCTCATCAGCACCTTTATACTGGACTATTTATGACATAAATACCATAGCGCTACTCAGGATTGAGTCATCTGAAGGGGACAAGCCTTGCACCCCTATAGGGAACGAAGACTCAACCACTCTCCTCCAGTTTGCATCTTGTCTGAATGGTGATGTGCTGCACTGTAAGATGACTGACCTGTACAGAGTAAGATCGTAAGACTCTACTTCAAATAGCAAAGAATCAAGCAAAATGAGTCAAATTTCAATCAAGAAATTAGTGTTTCATGTTCTCTCAGAAAATTCTCCCACTTTCAACCCCGATCCAATGAAGTAACACACAGTGCATGCCACAGAACTGACTCTCCCTTGTGTCACTGTGAGCTGTGGTCTCTGCACACTGCACTTCAAAAGACATGGTCTGATATGGAGTCTCCAGTGGCTGGGGCACAGAGGGCCAGCTCTGCAATCCTTCCACGCAGGAACTGCCAGAGGAGCTTGCAGTCATATGGATGAACCAAACAAGAGTGACCATGTCTACACAGGCAGCCATAAAAGCAGAGGTACTTGAGATATCATTTTTGTTGTGATTAAAGGAACAATTCCTCACTGAAACTGCTGAATACAGTTCTGTCAGGCACACTCTGCAGCAAACTGCCTCTTTGATAACGAACACAGCCTCCCTGTGTTCAATTTCAAGCCAGGATGTTGAAGCATTCTGCCAAAAAAGATAGACTGAAAATACCTTCGTAGTATGGAGTGATTTAAGATCTGGATCCACTGCTAAGAAGCATATCTGTATTTTCTTTTTTAACATCATTTCTCTATCCCATCACATCATTTTTCCTTTGGTCACTGCAGGTAGAGGCATTTCCCTTCGTCCGGCACAAAGCAAATCAATCTGTAGCTGATCCTCAACGTGAGCTGAAACTCACAGCTTTGCCAAACTATGCCACAACCTCTGCACCACGCTGTCCTTCCCCCGCCCAGAACTCAAGGCCTAAGAACTTCGGCACTCACAAGTCTTCTGCTAAGCCACCTCTAACTGCGCTGCTTGCTTTCCACTCAAAATACCCCTTTGTAACCACAGAAACAATCTGCACTGACAGTAGGCTCCCGCTTCCCAGCAGGAATAATCAAACAACACTTCTATGGAAGGCATCTCCTCAAACGTGGCTTCCTCTCTGTTCAGAACGATGTGTTTGGGATGTTTCATCCAGCCCCCTGATCTCGGTGCTTTATAGCACAAGCCATAAAACATATTGGCAAGTAAGCAAAGCTGCAAGCCCAAGAGTGTGAGCATCCAGCATGTCAGCTCCTTAGTGGGTTGGCATAAACAGGGAGGGTAAAAAAACCCCCATCATTTCAGCAAGCATAGAGATTTCTCAAGTGGCTTTTTTTAATAGGTCATGTGCCCCATTCAGCAGCTCCAGCTGATGCTTCCAAAAGAAAGCCATTAACAGCCTCCCCTATGTGCTCCTTATTGTTTGCACAGCTTTAATGGCCCCATCTGGCATCATCTTAAAGACTCCTGGTCAGATGCAAACAGCAGCTTCTGGTTCCAGTGGCACAGGAAGCTGTACTTTCTAAACTCACGAGCTAGAACTTTGAGAATAACTCTATGTACAGAGAGCTATACAACACCCACCACCTCCCAGAAAACAGCCTTAAACATCTGCACGTCACCTCTTTTACTTTGTTGACCAAGGCTGCTCAGATATGACACAACGGTGGGATAGAGAGCGGCCAGTTTGCTCCGGGCACAGTTTTCCTTGGGCAGATCCCAGCTAGTTTAGGCAACAGTGCAGCAAAGATCAGCAGGACAAGCTTCGGCCCAGCTGAGAGAAGCAGAGTGTGCTTCCTCTGAAGTCCCTGGTGGCACCTGCTGGGTGCAGATGACAAACCGGTATGACTGACCGACCGGTTTATCTGCCCGCGCAGACACAGTCTAAGCTGGGACAAGCCTCTCCACTTGGGAGGTCTCAGGATGGCTCCTTCGCTTCCACGTAAACACTGGTTTATCAATAACAGATGCTGTCTGGATGCTCTTCAGAAGGCCTTATCCCCTCTCGGCTTGGCCCTAGCTCCTCCTGTTAAGGGAGCCAGACACACCTTTCTGAGGTGAGCCCCAGCCTGGCCCTGCCTTTAAAAGCACGCATGTCCTACTCTACATGCGCATGAATTCCCTTTGAAGACCTTAGCCCATAGGCACCTTCTGAAAACAGACTCCGTGCCATTAAGAGGTTTCCAGTGTGCTTCTGGGAAGCGCAGCCAGACAGCAGGGTTATTCCGAGAGCAAGAGCCAAGGCAGGAAGCTGACAGTTTGTTTTCTAGCCTTTCTCCTTTCTTCCAGCAAACAGTGTTGCTGAGAGCGAGCTGAAAGGCCAGAGACAGTCTGCAGTCGGCTGGGCTTTACTAAACAAAAGTTTACTTTCATCCACTGTGCCACAGCCGCTGGAGTCACTTCCTCCTTCCTCCAGCCTTTCTTAGAGGCGAGAAAACAGTCGGCTCTTTCACCACGTTAAGAAACCCATTACAATCAATTTAGCCAGTGCACAGACAGACTCCGTGTCTACTGTATTCTGTTACCACAGGCCAGGGGGAGAGGGGGGAGAAGACCTACTGCCCAGCCTCCCCTCGCACTCTCTTCCATAATGGAAAGGATGCCGGCGCCGCCAGCTATTGGAATCACGCTAACAAATGAAGCTGTCATCAAACACCTCTTGGGGGAAGCGGTGGGAGCAGGGGGAGGGTGTGTTCTTGTGGTGGAGTTGCCTTCTCTGCAGTGGTCCTGCTGGCTAATTGCTCAGCATGGAGAGCGCACACTTAAAGCGCTATCGTCCTCGTCAATAATGGGGTATTAGGTGCCTCCTGTTCGGCGTGGCATTGATCTGTTCCAGCTTTCCCCTGTTGTTGTTGTGTTGGGGTTTTAGCTGTGTTTTGGTTTCTTTTTTTTTTTTTCCCTTTTCCTTTTTAAGTGTTTTCTGAGCCTGTGTTTAGCATGAGTGCTGCTTAAGTGCTAATTGTTACACCACAGATTGATTGGCGACAAGCTGGCTTGCCAAGTTTCTTCTCCCATCTCCCCGGGTGGGGTGCGGAGGAAGGACAGAGGGTGGGGGCCGAGGTGGGGAGAGAGGGAATCCTTTTGCACTCACTGACTTCCTCTCTCACTGTCTTTCTAAGCTGGAAACTTTTGGCCTTTCTGAGCTCCTCCTGCCAATTTCCATTCCTGTTTTGACGCTTTCCTCCCTGCTACAGAAGCTGTACGCATCTTTCTGACGTGTGACGTTTCCCCGCGACGATGATACTGTCCTTGGAGCTAGATGACTTGGGGGTAAGAAGAATGCTGTAATGACAGAAGAGTAAGTGTCTTGCCTTTATTAGAGGAAAAAAAAACAACCCAAAACAATCCCAAACTTGAAAGGGTTTTATTCTTCCAGATGAAACTGCCTTTCTCTGCCACATTTGTGCTTCTAAAAACCTGCAGTCCTGAGGCCAATGATGAAATGCAAAGAGAACAGCATAATAAATGACACGGCAACTCCATGACTCTTTAAAATCCTAAAACATCTGGGCAGGCCCTGGAGCAAAGATTTGAAATCCTCCCAGAGAATCCAGAACAAAGACCCGAAACACACAGATACCGGATTCAAGACCTGCACTGTCCTGTGTAATGTGACACATGAGGAATGTTCACTCAAGGTTAAAGAAAGTGAAGCTTAGACACATTTTCTTCCAACATGTTGAACAGTTGCTCAGGTGAAGAGGTCCTATCAGCCAAAATCTGTACAACTTTGAACCTTCTTCTTGTAGTTGGTCACCAAACAGGTACAAATCGCTATAATGAAGACAAGGTACAGTACCTCTGTGAGCGTGCAACTCCAAATACTCATTTCCATCGCTACCCAGCGTCAGCTGGTCCCGCTACTGGGAAACAAGAGTTTGGAAGTGGCCAACAGAGAAGCAAGTTGTGACGTGAAGAGCCTGACGATGAGATGCATTACTTCAACTTTGCTTTCGCCAGTTACATGAGATTTTGAACAGAAAAGTCTGCTCTCCAGATATATCAATTTGTGATGACTGAACTAAATATCTTGGATTTTTTTGGAGCATAGTATTAAAAAGTTCCAACAGTAAACACAGCCTTCAACTTTGCAGTCACTTGCTGTCCTTCTGTACTCAAACACAAGCAGGAAGCAAACTCAAGCCACACTGAATTCAAGCAAATATGCAGAGGCATTTTTTTCTCACTGATTCCTCAGCTCTGTTAAAAACACTGAGGTCTGGCAGCTACCCAGACCTGGGAAGTCTGCAAGAAACAGCTTTAATGTTATTAGCAGTAGCTTTTTGGTGGTCATTCTTTTCCCTCGGGAGATTAAGGGCATCTAGGACTAGACTACCCTGTGTCTAGAAAAAAAGGAAAGCACACTCCTCAGAATCCAGGTAAAATCCATAGCAAAGAAAGTAAAACGGTCCATTATGTCCTTATTAACTTCATTTTACCCTCTAACAGCACGTGTGACTCCCCTAGCTCTGCTAATGAGCAACAGAGTAAAATAAAAGGCAAGGAACCAGCCAACTGGGTGTCACAAGAGCAGAAGAGTGAGAAACGCAGTAAAACCCAAGCAGCTGAGGAACCAGGAAAAGGAGACCTTTCCCGATTTCCTCTCAGATAAGGTGTTTTAGATACTATTCCTTGGTGAGTATGTGACAGGAGGTTAACACAGTGACACTGGTAAGACTAGGAAATGTATGAGTGTGACAGTTGCCACCTGATTCCAGCCTGATTCTCAGAAGACACCAAGCTCTGTAAGTTTTCCTTCACTCTCAGGAGACCACTTTCTGGGGACCTCCAGTACTTCTGAAAGCAGGTCATAAAAATACACTGGCAAAAAATCTAAGAGAAGCTTCGACCGGAAGAAGGTGGTCAGAGAAGAGAGATGAGGATGAGAATCTTCTCAACATCTTCTGTACTTAACAGTTAAAGTAACAAATCTGACCTCATTTGGTTACTAAACCCACGTGCAGATTCCAGCCAAAACTTTCCATTACCAAATAGCAACACGTTAACTTGCACTCCCAAAAAAGCATTTGCTCACAACTTCTGCAGGACCCACTCAGCAACACCGCAACAACAGAGACCAGAAGGCAACAGCGGATATTAGGATTCAGAGAAATGTTTAATGACACACACGCCCCCCAAACAAAACAAGCAAACAAACAAGCCAACAAAACCAAATCCACACCAGGAAGGACAGACAGTCATGCTAGGAATGCACATAGAAGGAAAACTCTTTTCTGAGCTACTCTTGTCCAAAAACCACAGAACAAATGGCTGAGGCTTCTCCCCACTGCACAGAGTGCCTTTTAGCATCCAAGGTTTTCTCCTGAGGGACAGGAGAAAAAGGGAAAGACAACTGGCGTCGAGCTGCATATTGTCTGAAGATGCTGTCAAGAACATCATAAGGAAAGAGCTGTGTCTGAGGTCATCAGATTAGAGAAGAAACAAGGAACGGAGCAGCGGCTGGGAATGGTAAGGGAAGGGGGAGGCACAGTGACCCGTGTGACCCCTGCTGCACTAACTTGATATAACAAATAGTTCTGAAAAACCAAATACTGTTAACCCTTTTAAACTGGGTCATTCCCTGCTGTGGATGGCTCACGGAGCACAATCCTTAACTCCTTCCTCCCCATACGCTTCCAAACATCTACAGTTGACGGGGCATTTCTCATATTAAATTTACAGCTCTCACTATTGGCAAAATCGGTTTAAAAAGAAGCGCACTCCACCCAAATGAAAATACTTTGTGGATTTCAACTGCAAGTTTTAGCCAGCTTATTCAGGGAAAAATGTAGCCTCTGCGACACAAACATGACCACTTTTCTTGCCAAAGAGCTCCCTTCTGGGGGAAAAGGACAGCTTTTCCTCTTTGGTGGTATCTTCACTCCCTTGAAGATGAAGAGACATTTCTCAAGACCTCTGAGAACATTCAGTGAAAATCTCTTTTCTCTTACGAGAGAAGGCAAAGACAACAATGCTCTCCCCCTCCCGCCCCCTGCCTTGGAATCTGTGGAACAACAAGTGCAACATGAGGAGGAGAAAAATCTCCAAGACCCCAAGTCTGCCTTTACAGGGCCCCACTCAGAGAGCTCTCTGTGCAAACCCAGGCCCTGTCTTCAACTCAAGCAAGCACTCATGACGGCTAACTGGAAACTGAAGCAAACCTCCTAACTCTGCAAAACTGGGGTCCAAACCTTTTAGGAAATTATTATCTTGTGTCTGATTTCTAGGACATTTTTACTTCTGCTCACAACTCCAAATGCTAGAAGAAATTGGGAGGTATCTTGGTCTTTCTGATTCTATTCCTAACCACAAATTAAAATGGAAAAAATTACCCAGAAATTTCAGAACCCTAAAAACCAAAGTTTAAATTCCAATCTGGTTTTGAACATGGATAACCATTTCAACAGGGAGCGTAGATTTTCCATTACCATTCTTTTATTGCTAATGAAAAACCTTCGTTTTCTCATCCTATTATTACTGTGATAACCACTTTTTAACATATCCAGCACCAGAGCTCTGTGCAGTTTTCCACTCGGGTGGGTGAAATGAATTTACAATTTTAAGACACCCGGAGCAAATTGAGTCCACCTCTATTCTAATGCAGAGGTCAGAGAGTCTCTTTTTGCCACACTTACCACAGAAAGGCCACTCCACCAGGGAGGGCTGGCAGAGCTGCAGCAATTCTGACTCGTGAAAAACGAAGACTCAGTTCTTTGCTGTATGGGATTAAGAATGGACAGCAAGATGATGAACTGCTATTACCCTCTGCTTTGAGCAGGGCTTGGATCACACGACCTCCTGAAGTCCCTTCCAATTTGAATTATTCCGCAGTTCTGTAGAGAGATGAGGATTGCTTTGAAGAGCAATGTTTGTCCTGTATCAGGTGTCTAAAAATAGAAGATGAGGCATGTCTTTGTAAATATCCCCCTAGATCAGAAAAATGTGCTATTATCAACAAGCTTTATACTCCACCATTCTTAATACAAACTAAGAGAAAGAAACTGCTCTTGGAAAAGAACCCCAACCCTTCCTGACCACTGCAACACACCAGGGCACGAGGATCTTTACAGTTCTCCCTAAGCAGAGGAGCCTGTAGCACGGAGAGGTATATTCACTGCCTGCCTTTTTATAGCCCAGTTATCTTAAGTTAGGGAAAGGACTTCTGCCTAAAGTCTCTGTGCAGACAGAAGAGGGAGGCAGGCAGACTTCTATAGAGCATTCAGAGCAGAGCAGAGGTGATTAGTCTCTTAATCTTATCAATGAAGGTAGGTACCTAAAGGCTGGGTAGCAAAAATACCCCATCACTCCCAAATGTCCGTAGATTCGTTCCAGCAAAAACATCTCCTGTTTAAATACAGATGAAATAGGGTGGTTGATGAGAAGCCAGCAGGTTGACCTCCAATTGCCATCAAGAAAAATGACCTTCAGTCTTCCCTGCTTTATTTGTTGCTCATCTAAAATTGAAAAAGGAGCGATGAGAGGATGGTAGGCACTTGGTTACTTTTGAAGAGCCCCTTCTCTGTGTCTGAGAGAGAGACCAGGCAAACCATATAAGAAGCTGGGAACGACTGAAGGGTAGCTTTGTCTCCAGGCTCTGTCATCCTCAGCTGTTCTGCTCAGCCGGACAAAAGAAGCTGAGTGGAAGAAAGGACTTTAAGGAATCAGACAGAAATTCCATATACAATTGCTTTAAGTCAAAGAACAGAACTGGATTATAAAGCAGTTTCACTGACCTTAAAGCAAGGATTTTGTCTATTGAGACTGTACAAGAAAACTGTAGATATGATTCATCCTGTTTCAAAACTTAGAAAAACGTTCCCAGACTAAGGATTCATTCTTCCTGAATCTGGTAGGGTTATAAGGAAGTCTGTTGAGCTTTTTCTACTTTGTATCAGTGGCTACAGTTGCATTGCAAATCTAGTCCACATCCCATCATTTCACTTCAGTAGAGGATTAAATTCCTCCAAACCCGCTGGCACTGTCCTCACAGCAGCCCCAGGCACAGAAGACTGACGGGCAGGGCACAGGCTGGAACCCTGAACTCCATCTGGTAGCACCAGGGGTAACAAATGAGGCAAGGACTAGACTGAGGATCACGGTATCATGCTGTAACAATCAAGCCTTTATAAAGCCTACCACCAGTGGTGTGAGACTAATCCAAAGCTAATGCTTCCTTTGATTCTGTGTGTATACAGCTCTTTTCCATGATGGTTATAAGCACCCACATGCTCCTCTCTTCCCCATAAGCCAAAATAATGACCTGTAGCCCTAGGCGAGCTGTGCTGTAAGCTGCACACCCCATCCAGAGAACGCTGGCAGGATGTGCACTAGTGAGGAATGGCACCGGCGTTCCACCGAGCTTGCTACGGCAAGTAAACGGGACATCAGTTGGATGTTAATAATAATTGACTTTAAGAAGGTGATGTTACAGGAGAACTTATTGGCTCAACAGATGCTTTATAAAATTTGTTATGCCTTTTACATGTAACATCCTACATGTAACTTGAAGAGTCCACTACTGACATGGTCCCAGGTCCCAGTGGAGTGTCCAGCCATTCCTCACGTGGAAATACTGAACCTCCGCAGAAAGGAGTTTCAAGTTTAATAGCAATTTGTGTTGCACTGCAGATCAATCACACTGGCAAGGCAAGCCTAACATCAAAGAGGAGAGATCTAAATTGAATCCAGCAACTCTAGATTCTTGAGCAAGAAAAAGATTAGAGTCCTGCAAAAGTCACTAGAGTCTCCTAATTACTCAGCAGTGACAATTCTCTCCACCTGCATGGTCACAATCCCCTTGCACCAAAACGGCGAGTTTCCCCAGCACCGTGGATCGTTCCTCTAAACAGAAAGCTGTGCCAGTTTCTGTGCAGGCACCAGAGACCTCTAACCTACCTGCTTCCCTTCTCTTCCTGCTCCCTGACCATCCTTACCCTAAATAATGTGAGTCCAGAAGACTCCAGAACACTGCTAGGACCTTCTGCCTCCTGGTTCACTTACTCCCACTTGTAGGAGCTACCTTTACTTTACTAGTGAGGATCACAGCACAGGGAGCCTAGGATCTCAGAGATTCCCTGCTAGCCACCCTGGCATTGTAAGGAATAAAGCAGAAGGGGGAGGTTGACTTGCTGTGGCCTAAACAAAACTGATCCCTGCCTGAAATGCCCAGGTAAAATGCCATCAAGTATTTAAGCAAATCACACCCGCTTAAATAAATCTGCCACTCATCTCAGATGACTGATACTCCTGCTCTTGGATTAGTTCCAAACTTTGAACAAGCCTATCAAGAGTTAAGTGAAATGGGGATATTGGGCAAATTCAGTGTTCTCATAAATTAATGGTTTCCTTCACAATCCAACAGATACCTGCTTCAGAACAGTGTACACATCCCTCCCTCTACGTGTTCTGGGCTATAAAACATCTAATAAACAGCATCCTAAAAACCAAGCTTTCAATCTGGAGTAAGAGGCCAATAACCACAAGCACCGTAGAGTCCAAAGAGGAGAAGCAGTACTCAGGGTGTGAGGTGCAGATGGGAAGCCCTGGCTGAAGCCCTGAAAAGATGCTCGCTCTCATCTGGCGCTGATGGGGGATCACGTTCAGGACTGACAAGGCTCCCTCCCCCTCACCACTTCCCCACCCAGCCTGTTCCACCTCAGCAACAGTTCAAAACAAAGCTCTAAAGTTTCACCTTCACTTACATTCAGGAAACACGGTCAGTCCAACCCACCACCACTTCCAGTACCTCCACTCTGAGAAGGAACGAGCTCCACCTCCTCTCTCTCTCACCACAGAGCTGCTAGCAGAACTGAAACATGCCACAGCAGCAGCCTCCTGGACATCAGTCTTTTCTGGTCTGAAAACAAGCTGAAGCAAAGACCTACAACCCCAGGTTTGGATAAGCCACGTGAGAAATGTACACCTGTATCGCAGGCAACCCCAGAACTGGGTTAGCTGGGACGGGCATGATCCTGAGATGCCAAGTGACCCTCTAAAGGCAGGAGACAAGTAGAGGATGGGGACCTTTCACTGACAGGGTTTCTGCAGCTACTATTATTACTCCTAGTGAGATTTACAATCCTCAGGCAAGTGTAGCGGTTCCCATGCTAAATGCCATCTGGCTGCAAGAACAGATTCTGTGCGATGCACCTTCTCCTGCGGCGTCAGGTAAGAAGCAAAGAGGACCTTGCTGGCTTTAACACCTGCATCTACAGCAAGGGTGGCAGCAAACCTCCCTGCTCTCCAGCTGTAAGAAGGGCTAGGAGCTGGTTCCTTCTGCCTTTCTCCCTCCTCGACCTCATCGTCCTGTTTCCATCAAGGCATCTCTCCTAAACCCAGCGTGTGAGCAGATCTCCTTGGCCCTGCCTTTCTAAATAAAGGAGAAACTTCTCAGCTGCCTATTATGGGATGATTAAGGGGGAAGGGAGAATCTAAAGCAGCCTGATGAGAATTTACAGGTCGTCGGCTCCCGCTCCCCTTCCCCGCTGTCAACCAGGGGGCAACCCTTAATGGGGTGAAACGGCTGCAGGAGAGCACAGGGCTCGCTCTTCAGTTCAGCCTCTAATGAGGGGCCATCGGCTCAGCGAGGTCAGCTTGTTAGAAAAGGAAGAACATGGGCACAGAAGGAGAGTCAGGGACCGACAATAGCTCTTGAGGGGCCATGAGCCTAAGCTCTGGAGCTCAGCAGAGGGGGAGGGGGCCAGCAACCAGTCGCCTGACTACTCCTTGCCTCTTAAAATCCCATTACCTTCCTTTTATTTCACAGTAGAGACTGGTGTGGAGGGGAAGGGAGGGGGAGATGTCCAGGAGGAACTGCCTCCGTCTAGTGCCTTCCGTCAGCAGAGGTCAGGCCCACAGGATCAATTTTTTTTCTGTGGATGTGATTTTCTTGTCTCTCTCTCTCTTTTTTTTTCCTTTTAAAACAAGAATACGGGCGCCAGGCTTACAAGAGGTCCTCAAGAACTGTCAATCAGGGGCATGAAATATTCAGAGAGCTTAATCTTCTTAGGGGATCTGTAGAGACCCCCTCATGGGGTCTGAATGCTCTTCATGAACTTGCAAAGAATGGGTAAGGGGAGAGAGGAAAATAAACACAGCTGAAAAGAATGAAAAGAGAGACATCCTTAGACAGACACTCTCATATCTTGGTGAGGGGCATATTATAAGAATTTAAAAAGAATAGAAAAGACTTTTTAAGACCTAATTAGTGGAACAGTCTCCCTTCCGACTGGGAACTCGGAAAACCACCTTTGGGTATTCTTCATCACAGCTATTTCTTCCTTTTTTCACTCAACAGTTCACTCCTTGCTCAACCATGACCTAGGTTTTGACCTTACAGAAGTCACTACTACTCCGTAGCTTTTGCCTTTTCTGGGGCCTGGTCAATATACAGGAGTTCCATCAGTCTGGTTGGTTAGTTTCTGGTCAGGAACAGGTAGACTGGCCCAGTGGATAGTCTGCAAGCTGCATAAATTTCTTTTGAGATCCCAGGAATCAGGCATGAATATTTTAGGGTCCTTACGTGATTGAAAGTAAGCCTGTCCTAGCTAGTTAATTACCTTGGGCTAACAAGCCTGTACCTCTGTTAAAGAAACACTATCTTAAAACAAACCTATTGTGAGATGCGATTCAGATATGCGAGTAGTAAGAGTCCTTACAGGTATGTAAGATAGATGTACATTATTACATTTTACTATAGAAGTGAAAACTTGACTATCTGTTTTTCAAAGACTAGCTGGGGCAGGCTGTTTCCTGTACAGAAATGATTCAGGGCATTCTGAAAAGCAACTCCTCCGTGTTTCTCTCTCTACTTAAGCATCTTAAGGAAATTCCTCATGAAGAATGAATACTGCAAATAAAATAGCCTGTACCAAGTTATCGTCCTCACAAAGTCAACTGTATCTCTAGAACTGGCTCTCCCACTTCTGTTCTTTGAAGGACTACAACTTGCATCCGTAACAAGTCACCGCAGTACCCCACAGAGAGAATCACGTCCACCACCTTTGTCTTTGGTAACGTAGTCCAACCCTTAAGAAAAAGAATTACTAAAGTGAGGAGACACAGGCAAACCTCTTATTTCTTTCCCTTCCATCACTATCTGAAATACAGAAAAGACTTGTACTGCTGCTGCAAAATCTATGATGAGGAAGAATTTCAAATAACCCTGGAAGGCTGATCCAGCACTTGAAGACACTAGTCTTGAACTGAAGCCATACAGGGTTTGAACATAGATGTCTTGCTAAACATTGAGCCTTCTGTAAGTCAAGAAAAAAGAAATTCTTTTCACCCTCTAGCTGCTTCAGTAAATCCTAGTTTGGGCAACAAGCACACAGCACACTGTGTGACACCTCAGGATCTGGCTTTTACCTCTCATCCCTGTCTCTCCTTGACATGTGTAAACGCTGACAGAAAGGAGCAAGAGAAAGTACTTTTCCCTTCAGGAGCTGTATCCACTTATCACAACATCCCAGAATGAGTCAGAGGAGGATTGTTACTTCTCCCCTTCCCAGCCCCCGGGGGGGAAAGCTACCTCTGTGGCTGTGCTCATGCATCTCACAGGGCCTGCAGTGAAGGACTGTGCTCGTACAGTTTTACATCTGGACGGCGCAGGAAAGTTGGAAGTGTCGGCTTGTTTATTTGAAGGGGTAGCAACAGGAGAGCTACAGCTACGCACATGGAACAAAGCGGAGAAAGAGGAGACAATCCAGTGACCAGCCAGTTAAGCCAACGAGGACAGAAACTTACACTACAGCATTTAGGAAGAGAAGGTGCCAGTGTGGGTTGAAAGAGAGAGGCAGTACAAGAGCAAAGGCAAGGTTTTGTCCCCCCCCCAGTGGTAGTAACAAATTAAAAAACAAAACGAAACAAAAGGAAATAAAAAAGAGGAGAGAAGAGAAAGCCTTCTCCTCCCTCCTCCTCTGCTGCACCTGGGGTCATGCTGTGACCTTTTAGAAGACAGGATGTAAGAGTGACCTTTGTCAGAGTGTGACAGAGAGTCCAGCCTGGCTTTCCGTGAGGAGACGTGGGAGGCCTACAGGCACTGCTCCTTCCCTGGGCAGAGGTCCTGACCTGCAGCAGTGCACTCAGAGAGCTGCCAGGGGCAGGCTCCCCATCCCCAGCTCCTCTGCTTTAGGAGACACGGAAAAGAACACAGGCTAGCAAACAAAGAGCCTGGTCTTAAAACTTTCTCCTCCTACCTGTAACAACAGAGGTATTGCTTGGGAGCTCTGAGACAGTGCTTCTCTCTTTCTCTCTCTGCCCTCTCTCCGAGTCTTAAAATAAACTTGGGAAAATGCCACAACCCTTGAAGACCGCTCAAGCATCTAAGAAGTCACAGGCACACCTGCAATCCCTTCAAAGTCAAGAGAGAGAGGCCAGAGATTCTTTGCTGCTTTGCTTTCACCCCTTTATAAAATCCAACAGCTCAGCACACCTAACTGGATGTGTTGATGAAGCACCCACCCAAGGAACGGCTTGGTGGGCATCCTTCTCTGGCTTCCCCCTGCAGTCCTGAGCTCTACATGTACCCCTAGATACTCTATAAACTTCACTGGGCTGCACCGGGGCGACATTCACACGCTCAAATATTTCTGCAGTCACTCGAGCAGCTGCGAAAGAGCAAACGAAGGCACAGAACAAATAATCCAGCAATGGGACAGACACCAGCTTGTTGTAAACATGCAGCAGAGCAAGGAAACCCTGGAGGACATGAAGAGAAAACATGCTAGGAGCTGTCTGACACTGGGTCAGCCCTGTGCAGGACATGACTGCTCTGCTGCCACTCACCAAGACAGGCACTTCCTCCTCTCTTGCCCTACCCCCGTGGTTTGGATAACGTACAGCAGATCTTCTGAATAAACACATCTCTGTTGGACACGCAGTTCAGGTGCTGGCCGCTCCAGCTGGGAATCCCTCGTCTCCCTTCTATGTCCTGGAGGCATGAGAGGGCAGAGGAAGCAGGGCAATCTGCAACCTCCATCTCCTGCTGCCCCACGACCTCTGGACTGCCACTGTTGACCCTGCTGGGGTTGCAAGGGGTTGACTAATTTGGACACGTTCAGGCAATTGCTGTCATCAGCTTCCTGCTTTGTTGATCAGGGAGGGTTTTGCTGTAGGCAGGAGTCAATTATTTGGCAATCTCAGGATGATCGGAAGAGACTATTAGTGTTTGACATTTTAAAAGGAAATGGAAAACAGCCCACCTCTCCCTTTCTGCCAGCTAAACCAACCACTTTGTATTAAACTTTGCATAACTTCTTCCTCATCCAAATTAGCTCAACAACTGCTGCTCTTCTACAATGTCAATGGGCCACCTCAAGAAAGGATGCTTGACCATGACTCCTAACCTGCTCTCCCAGAAGATGGCCATCCGGGCTGCAGTGGAGCCTCTGGAAGCAAAAATCCCTCATGGAAAACATAAACCAGCAGGCTGAGCAGGGGATGTGCGTACGGAAGCATCCACCAGTTTGACAGAATAACCAAAAACGGAGATGCACTGAAGCTTAAAAGTGGTATTCCAGAGAAAGACCCGTGCTAAGGGGAAGGATGGCAAATCTCAGAGCTGTTCAGCAAATCTTTACAATTCAAGGGAACAAACTTTGACTATTTCAGAGACCATTTCAAAACTTTATCCTGGGTGTCCTTATGAGATGAGAGGGTTATCCTCTTCTCCCCAAAACTCCTCGCCAGGGATTTATGCAGAAAAGAGGAGTTATATTGGAAGTGTACATTAGGAGAGCGAGAGAGTCCAGCTGGTAACGTACACAGTCGGAGTCATAAACTGGCAGCCCTGATTCTGACTATATTTAAGAATGAGTCCTTGAGAAAGGAGGGAATATATTAGGGCTCTTGATAAACAATTTCTCCCAGAACTAGCAGGAAAAGAAATGATGTCTGCTGACTGTCAGGACAAGATTAACAGCTTGGATATATCTCTTCTGTCTGTCCTAACTGCAGAGTATGTCATCTCACTGCTCTGCAGGCAGGTGTAGAACTCCCATCAGGACTCAAACCCTCATTGTGCCTCACATTGTAAAAATACACAGAATAATTTTGATTTCCCCCCTGCTAAAGGTTTGAACAGTGGATTTTCTTTTTTCAAAGCCTCAGACAGACTGACAGCAGTGAATTCCCTTCGAAAAGCATTAGGTATTAACAACCTGCTCACGCTGTAACCCAAGGAGAGTTGAAACTGAAGGCCACACTTGCCAGTAAGAACTGGTGCAGGGAAGCTGCTGCTCCGAGGCTTATGCGAGCCAGGGTAGCAAGCAAACGCCTGCCATGACTTACACCTTGGAAATGGAGAGAAGATGACAACTTCAGTTTCAAGATTCCCAGGTTCCCTGCTGTTACAAGCACAAACAGTGATCTTAGAGGATGCCTTTTTTGCTCTTGAAGAATGATGGATTCTAACAAGGGGCCTGTTGGTGGCTGATTGCTCTCTCCTCCCCCTGCCTTTATTACTACCAGTATCCACTTGGACCAAGTTCCCCCGGGACTGGCCAGGATTTGTCTGTATGCAGACAGCTCTGATGTGGCAGCAGGGCAGACTCTAAGCGGTGGTGTGATTTAATAAACAGACACTTAAGGCAGTTTATGCTGGAGTCAGCCCACTTCGGATGGCCTTCTCTGCTAATTTAACACTGGCTGCAGCCCCCGAGCTGGCGTCTCCCTGCTCATTAGGGAACAGGGGTGCGTACGCCTTGGGGGGGGGAAGGAATTCTCATTTCACATTGGTGCTCGAGAGATTTTATTATACTGGGCAGCTCATTTCAGTCCCTACACTGCAGAGGATTTTTAAACAGAAAGGGGGAGGCAGGGCATGCTAGTTAGAATCCTTCTCTGTTGTTGTTTTCATTAATTTTCCTAGGGTTTTTTGTTTTGGTTGGGGGGGATGTGACAAAAAGGGACAATAATTGCCATTTGCCGCAGACTTTGAGGAGTCCTCCTCAGCCATTACAGATTAAATTGCATTCTGTACAAGTGTCCATCAGGCCCCAGCTCCAGACTCCAGGCTGGTTAGAGGGCAGCTGATTCAGCTGCAAGAACATTTTGCTCCACTTCTGATCTGTCCTAATTATAAAAAGGAAGCTCTTGCCTTTAACCCCTGGAGTTCTCTCTTTCCTATTAGCATGGAGCAGTCCCTCAGCCCATGATTCCACTGGTTTAACTGAATTACCTGGACTGGCAGCAGCAGAGAATCTGCACGGATCTATACTGCCTGAGTGTGTCTCCCCTAATTTTTACCTCTCTGACTCACACAAAGGATTTCAGATTTCAGATACAGAGTGGCAAAACAGAGAGAGGTTCAGGACTTGCAGAGTCTGGTTTATGTTTTGTAAAATCAAATCTAAAACTAAAGAAAATATCCCCACTTTCAGTCCAGAGCATGAATAGCTTGAATACCCACGGCTGAGCGAGTTTTCAGGTAACAGGCAGTAGTAATGGTAAACTGCTCCATTTTAAAACCTCTTCTAATGGATCTTTCCACATCTTTGGTTACAAGGAGGTGCAACAGGACTAAAAACAAAGCAGAAAAGTAATGTGGGTTCGGTAACACTCACTTCAAGCTTTACTTTGATGCAACTCAGACCCTGACTTCAGCTGATTCACTCTTGACTGAAGCTGCTCTATGTAAAGTCTACCACCGTTTGACTTTGTCCCTTAGAGCACATGCACTGAAGCATATGCTTTAGCACAGGCTCCCCTCATCCCCTCCTAGCACCAAGCTTCTGCCTTTTCCCTCTCACAACTGATTCTTATCCCTTCCACAGCCCCCTTCCTAAAAGAGAAGTAGGGCTGGTACTTCATACTTCTCTGAAAACTGGCATCGTGGCAAAGTTGCCCCGAAGTGCCAGAAGCAGTTGGGGCCCCACAGCACCACAAAAAGAGTGAGCCTGTGCCTCAGCACCACGCTCCAGCAACAGATAACTTCATCGATTCACATGGTTAACACCACAAAGCATTAAACCAATCCTGTTACATGGCCTGAAATCCTGTGCAACATGGACTATCCAAAACTCCTGCAAAGGAATTACCCTTCCCACTACAGAAGCTCAACGTTACCAAGAACAACATCTCATGGTCGAAAAGCAGAATAGTTTAAAGACAGACACGCAGACACGGTTTGCACACTCCCTGTGAAGATGAATCAACCACATTCGATAGCAAACCATTCCAACAGCGTCTTACCCAGTAGCTAACATGTTGCTTTTGTATTTCCAGTATCTCTGTCCTGAATACAAGCAAGGTAAACATCTTGCTTTAGTGATGCAAAATCAACTTGCCCTCACAGAATGCTATATTTTGGCTGGAGGCTTCCAAATGGTATTTTTCCTTTTAGATGCTCCCCTCCTTCTGTTACTTTCTATGGTCTTCAATAAATTTCCACTAAATATTCCATCCATCTGCTTCAGTAAGGGTTGTTTTGTTTTGTTTTCAGTGTTTTGGTTTGTTTTCAGTGAGTTTACTTTCCACAGAATATTTCTTAGAAGCAACAGCCCTTTAGCCCTTGGTGGTACTTTAAGAATGCATTAGTGGAAAACTATAAAAGAGGGAAAAAAAGAACTTAAAAAACTGACTGGGGAGAAGAGCAAGCACAAGTTATGTGTCTTCTCCAGCTAGTACTGGACAGCTCCCTCAGACCAGGCTCCCATCCTCAAGGCCTAGTGGCACAGGGAGCCTTCTAACACCCTTCCGATGTCAACCACAAAATCACCTGCTACCAAATCCAGCGGTCTGCTATGACCCGTGACTGTGAACGGGGCTCAGGAACACGGTGCAAAAACCTTGCAGCAATCGAGAGAAATCTTCCTAGCGAGCTCCTCATGTCCTCAAGCAACGTGTCTGACACTCCTGCCTTTGCAGTTAAAAAAATTCCTTACCGCTGGACTTGCGGCATTTTCACTAGGCCCACCTTCTAAAACAGTTTTTATGGAGAACAGAAGTTCCTAATACACTTTCTCTGCACAGTTCACTATGTGAACAACGCATTTGATTTGGACTTACCCTGTCTGTTGTCAGAACTGGGCACGTGTTTTAGTTTGGATCCGTCGTCTGGTCCTGTAACGCACGATGAGCCATCTCCGTTCTCTTCAAACCACATCTCTGAAAAAGTTTGCTACTTCAGTGGACAGAACATTTTATCACTGGAACCTTAAAATACCGATCAATAAAGACTATGCAAGATCCCAGTTCTTCCAAGTCTTTGTCACACGCAGAGCAAAGGAAGGTGCGGCAATCTGTGCAAATTCCAGTGAAGTATTCCTGAGAGGAGAAAGCTTTGGCTTCAAAGATGGAAAAATAGCAGCTGGTTGAGGTTTTGAAAAATACAGATGAAGAAAAACATCTACCAAGAAACCTTGTAGTCTTCTAGTCAAATCTAGAACCAAAACCAAACGGCCACGGGTGGTGTAGAATCAGGACCCTGAAAAATCCCATTTGCAGGTTTTTTTTCCCAAGACATAGACCATTTATTTTTATAAAAGGTACTTAAATCTTCCAAAGATGGAAACAAGGGTCAGCAAGACAAGTGCTCTGCACGGCTTTTCCACACACAAATCTTATACTAGTCATGTACGTGCTACCTCCTAACCGAGCTGTAAGTTACTAACCGTAATTTAAAGCAGTATAAACTTCCCAGTGCAGACCCAAATATATACATTGAATTACTCACAGAATGAAAGGCACCTCTGGAAGATCATCTTAAAGACTCTATCAGTGTAAAATTATGTTTGAAATAGATGTTGCACTTCAGTAAATAACAACGTAAAAAGATCACATATGTAAGTGAAATATTTATAGCAGTATGAATTTTGTAAGTGAAGGAAGCTGAAGGGATCAAAGGCGCGATGAAGGATCAGATGTAAACACGGTACTGGGACTGAATTTTCCTGAGTCAGCGGAGCTTCTGAAACTGTTCGTGTGTGTTCTTAGCTCACCCCAGTTTTCAGAAGTGACAAGTTGAAAGCAGTAATTGCTTAATGTGCAAATACTTAATTGCTTATGTATTATTTTACCTATTGCTGCTAGGGCCAGGAGGTTGGGGAAGGAAGAGGGGAAAGTGCATCACGATACAAGTGAGAGACATGTTTGTTTAAGGAGTTTAAGAGGTGAGAGAAATGCTCAACAAGACTAATAGATGGAATTTAAACCGTCTCTGAAAATCACCACCTAAAAATCTAATTAAAACAGGTACTGGGAACACGATAACCCCATCAAAAATAAATTCAACTGCAGAACTACCCAAGAGTCGCTGCCACCAACCATAATACTTGTGCTAAGAGCCGTGCTGACCCCAGAGGAAAAGAGAGTCCTCCACAGGGAGACAGCAGAGACACGTGTGAACAGCTCCACCTCAGTAAGGTTAAGAAAACATTTGATCAAAAAACCAAATGTAATCTATTCTCTTAAGCACTGCCGCCATTTCCCACTCGCGTTCTACGAACTCAAACCCTGGCTCGAGGGAAATGACTTTTCCTTAGTTCACCCTGCAAGCATGTTAGAAAGATAAATACCTATCCTGGGTGGAAAGAAAGACTCCAGTTGAAGAAAAGGAAAATAAAGGCCAAGCTTTCAGCCATTTTGTGCAGCGCTTTCCAATGCCCTCGTCCTGAGCTGATCGTGTCAGTATCTCAAGGTCCCGAGAGACGGTAATCTTATGTGTTCAGAGAGGCTTTAGTTCATGCAAGGTCAGAGTAATTGTGCATGATTAATGGTTTATCTCTTCCTGAAAGCCTTACACAAAGGCTCCAAACCAAGTTAGCCGTAATTCCATACTCCTTACAGTCCGCTTAAAGGGGCAGCATCCTATTTCCTCTTGGTGGGGCCAAGCAGGTTGACTTTATCTATCAGAATTGGAAGCGGGCCATGTGGCCTTTGAAAGGAGTCCCTCTCCCCCATTCAGCTCCCTAGGAAACCTGAATACAGTAACAGGAGGACAAAAAAAAGAAAAAGAAAGAAAGAAAGAAAGTCCAAAATCAGTCGAAACCACCCTAAAGTCTGAAAAAGAGACTTCTCTGTAACAAACCCCAAACCTTTTGCTGTGAGATTCTTTGGTTTTCTACAGAATTGCTCCTTATCGCGTTGCCAGAGCAGGGCACATTGGAATCACCTTAGAATCTCATTTTTATTCTGCAGCTTTATTCTGTTACAAAAAAAGAGCATTTTTTTTTTTTTTAATCAATTACAGCTTTGTGACCACGGGCAGCCAAATAAGCTGATTAAATTATTATTTGCAGATAGTGCTCACAGAGAATTCCTTGGGATAGCTGCAAATTTAGCCCTTTTGTTTTCACAAAGCATGAAAGAAGCCGGATTTCTCTGAATGCGTGCTGTCTTTTGCTGGAGATTTTAACTGCCCGTTTTCAGACTATAGAGCAGTTGTGAACCGTTTGGTTCAGCTATTTAGTTATACACAGTGTGTAATTGGGCACGGAAGTCATATGCTGTTGTTTCTGCTCTCTGAGTGGATGTCCAAAGCCCTTTATAGAAGAGAAGAGGGAACAGTTTTGTTCACCTACCAAATCTCTTTGCTCTCCTGTGACTATGACGTTCAGATCAAACACAACATTCCCTGTGGTTTTATGTGAATGAAAATCCACGTGCATCAACTTTGATCACTAACAGCACATGACAAGGGGGGCACAAAATTGGACGAATCAAAAGAGCGGTTTGCAGTTCAAATGTTGGAGGAGGGGTTTTGGGTTTTTTTTGGTAAATGTAGTTCCCACTATCAAATCAGATTAAGCTTTAATTTACCTGGGAACTGGAAATATACCACAGAATCCCAACATGGTGGGGGCTGGAAGGGCCCTCTGGAGATCCCCTGGTGCCACCCCCCTGCTCCATCCAGCAGGGGCACCCAGAGCAGG
>JAAGNO010030422.1:29994-43064 GCA_033439905.1 Ceryle rudis
TCCCCTCTCAGGCTGCTCTTCTCCAGCTGAACAGCCCCAGGGCTCTCAGCCTTTGCTGGCCACAGAGATGCTCCAGCTCCTCAGCATCTCCAGAGCCTCTGCTGGACTCCCCCTCCAGTAGTTCCCTGTCTCTCCTGAACTGGAGAACCCAGAACGGGACACAATACTCAAGAGGTGGCCTCCCTGGGGCAGAGCAGAGGGGGAGAAGAACCTCTCTCAACGTGCTGGCCACACTCTTCTTAATATGCTCCAGGAGCCCATTGGCCTTTTTGGCCACGAGGACCCACTGCTGGTGCGTAGGGATCATGTTGTCCCCCAGCACTCCCAGGTATTCTCCACAGAGCTGCTTCCCAGCAGGTCCCCCCTCAGCTGTACTGGTGCAGGGGGCTGTTCCTCCCCAGGTGCAGGATCCTGCGCTTGCCCTTGTGGAACCTCATCAGGTTCCCCCCACCCCACTCCCCAGCCTGTCCCGGTCTCTCTGACCAGCAGCCCAGCTCTGGTGTGTCAGCCACTCCTCCCAGTTTGGTATCACCAGCAAACTCGCTGAGGGTTAGTTACACTCCACCCCTTCTTCCAGGTCATTACACAACAGTAACAGGAGCCTTCCACAGCAGTCCTACAAAATTTGCCAGTGAGGCACTGGAAAAGCAATACTGCCAGTCATAGTCTGCTAAGTCTCCAAGTGTGTCAAGAACAACACTTTTTTTTCAGAAGGTAGTGGAGTTCAACAGTGTCATCAGCTGTCTTGCGTATCTACCTACCTGACAGGAATGAACTGGCTGTAAACTGCAACCAGAAGATAACTTGAACAAAGAGAACCATGCCCTCTAATGTTTTGCTCTCAAAGGACAGGTAAGATTAGACAATGAAAAGGACACCGGGCTACAAAACAGGAGATGGCAGCAAGCTGGGGGAACTGGTAGACACTGGATCACTACATCCCTGGAAGAAACTTCAAATGAGAAGTGATGTACAGTAAAGCTGGAACCTAACTGGAACAGAATATACTAAGGGTACAGCAGCAAATTGACAGAAGGGAAATGGAATGTCTCTGATCTTAATTAACTCAAAAAATTAAACCCTAATATGGGAATAGTAACACATGAGTAAGGGTTAATATCAAGGAAGAGCAGATGAGAAAGAGAAAAAAAATGAATCAGGGACAGAACTGCAAAACAAATCACATACACCGAAGATAAAAAGCAGTAAGAAAAAAAAATAAAATAAGAAGAGCCATCAATGCTGCTTTTACTTCCACAGTCACTAAAAGATTAATGGTGACTCAAGATAATTTTTCCTATCAAGGAAAAAGACAGAGCCCAGAACAAAGACAAAGCAGGTTAGATAACACTTTTGTCAGTACAGCCCAACTGGGGGTCTGTATGCTAAATTCTCTTTCCCTGGAGAGAAAAGGCAGCATCATAAATTATCCAGGCTGTGGAACAGATCCTGGGCTCGCACAGGGCTCGCTCGGATCACCACCTGCACTGGGAACGGTGGCAGGCTGGGGACTGGGGAGGCAATTCTAAACAGGGTCTAGACCCAGTGGAAACCACATTCAGGTCACCATTAGCTACCTAAATTGAACACAACCAAGTGTGCAGGGCTGGTGAAAAGCAATTCAAAGGTAGCTGAAAGAGTTAATCTGTGAATAACTGTATTAATCTTGATGTAATGCTGGAGAAGGAAGGTTCTGGTGAAATAAAAGACAAGTAAAGGACCCATCTCTAAAAGTATAACTCGGTGAACTACAAATTACTTAACTGCAGCGTCTAGAAAGTTGTAAAATATAATTAAACAATCAGATTAGAATTAACTGGAAGGCAATAGGATGATGAAAAACTGCCAATACAGAACGGTGAGGAAGAAATTATGTTCCATTTCTTACGCCCCATCTAATGGGGTAACACTCCCAGTGATTACAGGGGGAAGCATTAGAGGTGGTTTACTTGGAACAGTAAAAAAAGAGATGCTTTTAATGCTTGCCCACCCAGTGCTTTCAAAACAGACAAGGGAAATGAAATGTGGATTAGAATCACCACACTTTGGGGGTACTATCTAGAAACTCCTCCTAAAATACTAGTAATTTCCTGTCAAACTGATAGGAGAGTTCGCATGTTGTTCTACAGGGGATCACGTCAGCTCCAGCGTCACGAGTCGTGAGCACAGACAGCACTTAGAGATACACAGCCATCATTCTGGAAGGTATCATTAGGAGTCAACAATCTCAATTAATTGGGGAAAAAAAAAAATTGATCAAGATGGAATAAAATAGACAAAATCACTGGATGCATTCAAATCCAGGTTGGATGGGGGCTTGAGCAACCTGCTCTAGTGGAAAGTGTCCCTGCTCTAGTGGAAGGTGTCTCTGCTCATGGCAGGGGGGTTGATCTTTAAGGTCCCTTCCAGCCCAAAGCATTCTACGATTCGATGACTCCATGATTAACATGATCATAGAATAAATTCAAACAGCTATGGACAAGTGGCAGCAATATCCAGAGAAGGTTCTTCAACCTACACTACAATGCAAACTGCATTCTGATCGACAAGTTGATGTCACCAAAAAAGGAAAAGGGAGGAGGAGGAGGAGGAAGACAGCTCACCCTAGTCCAGGTGAGAAATGGAATGTCATTTTCCCTGTAGACATGCCTCAAATTAAGCCAAGACATCCAGTTTTGGCCACCTTACTGCAAAAGACCATCATGAATTATACAAAGGTTCGAAAGCATCGCTGAAGGAAAAAACCTGAAGGAATTGTATTTATTTTTCCATCCAAAATAGAGAACAGGACATGACTGTTCAGCTTTGCTGACAGCAAGAATATTTGGCTTTGATATTAACCTAAGTGGCATTAATTTTATAAGAGAACAGATACTGAAGGAATAGAACAATCCAGCTACACAGGTAGGAAACAGAATTTCCTTCAAAGGAGAACTTCAGAGAGATTTGTCTCAGGGCTAGCCTGAGTATGCACTCACAAACGTGAGCAAGACAACACTCAATTACTGGCTGTATATTCATAAGGGAGTTTTCTCCTCACCTGAAAATGTTTGTCCACCTCAGAGAGGGACCAGTTTGGTATCTCAGGACTTAGGCTTGCGGTTAAAGAAGCAGCTTATGATAAAAGGTGAGCGAGGTCTGGGTGATTAGTGTAACTGCATCAGACTACTACCTGCAGGTAAAAAACTTTCATGGCAAAAGATGCAAGAATAACAACAGAGCATCCTGACTGCCACTCCGGACTGCTGCAGGTGCACGGATACAGCAGACAGACCCACACTCCTGGTTGCCACGGCCAGCAAGCTCCCTATTTGGACTGCCTGAACTAGAGCGCTGCTAAGCCCAGATGGCTCGGCAGCAGGCAGGAATTCAGGATTTTGGGCTGATGAGCAAGATGCAGATTTGTGAGATTCACCAGGAATAGAGACTCAGGAATCCTGAATCAGCTTTCAAGTCCCCCATCAAAGCGTCTAGCAAGTTTTACAGCTGACAGCGCAGGACCCAACAGCACCATACAAGGTCACAGTGCAGGATTTTCTCTAAACACGGCGTTCTATCTCAGTGTCATAAGCAAGCAGTGTCTGGTATGTGGTCAAACCCACAACAAATGGTGACCTGCCATGTCAAATTTCCCTGGTTCGATGGTTATAAAGTTAGCATGTGATGCAGAACAGATTCAAAGAAGAAAAGTATTGCTTGCCTCTTTGGCACACAAAGCAGACTTGAAGTTCTATCAGCTGACCACCTTTAATTCTTTGTCTGAGGAAAACAGGACAGAAGCCAATCTATGCGCTGCTACGAACACTCCCTGTAACTGGAGGATACAACCCCGGCTTGGGATCTGATGTCCGCTCCAATATGGCAGCAATAGACCTTCCCAAGTACCTACTTTTTTTGTTGTAAACTGTGTTACAGTTACCAGCCACGTGAACAAGCCAGTTTACAGTTGCCGTGGAGCCTGGGCCTCTATTTCTTTTTCTTCTTGACTCTTTGGGGTAAAGGAGATTTATTTTATGCCAGATTAACCGAAGTGCTGCTCTTTGATCTGCAGTTCAGGCCACAGTTGAGACTGGAGAAGGGAAAAATAATTCAGCAGGGCACTCCTAACTTAGCAGCAGCCAAGAACACTTGGCTTTCCAAGGTTTCCCCTATTTCCTTTTCAGTAGGGACATTAAGAAACTAGTAACAAGTTAAATATGTTGAAAGAGGTTTCTGGTTTGCCCTTCATTTCTTTCTCATTCGCTCTCTAACTTTCTCTATAAACAGAATGTGAACAAGTACTGACCTTATAAAAGCCTCCAGGTGAACTATCAGAAAGTATAGAAAATACTTTAAAGTTATTAAATAACCAAAGTATCCTAAACTTTAATTTGAGGAGAACAAGTCCTGTGATGAGCAGCTGAGGGAAGGGGGACTATTTAGGCTGAAGAAAAGGAGGCTGAGGGGAGACCTCCTCGCTCTCTACAACTCCCTGAAAGGATGCTGTAGAGAGGCAGGCACTGGTCTCACATGTAACTCGTGACAGAACAAGAGGGAATGACCTCAAGCTGCACCGGGGGGAGGTTTAAACTGGACAGTAGGAAAAAATTTTTTCCTGACAGAGTTGTCAGGAATTGGAACAGGCTGCCCTGGGAAGGTGGTCGAGTCACCATCCCTGGAGGTGTTTAACAGCCCTAGAGATGGTGCTTGGGGATACGGCTTAGTGGTGGACTCAGTACAGTAGGGTTAATGGTTGGACTCGGTACAGTAGGGTTAATGGATGGACTCAATGATCTGGAAGGTCTTTTCCAGCCTTGATGATTCTATGATTCCTTTTTTTACTCTGTTCCGCCCAGGCACAGTTCAGGCAGGCAGCCCTGCACAGACCCTTTGCATGAAGAACTAGCAGGACCCGCACCTCAGTGCATGGTAAAACACTCGCCTTGCATCACGGACCATCCCGCTTTGTCGTACACCTTCTCTAGTCAGTACTTAGTGCCGCAAAGAACACCTTTAAAATCAGCTGAACAACTCCAGTGAGTTTCAATGAAAAATAAAGTCAGTATAAGAGAAATTAAAAAGAAATATTTCTGACACCACATCCGAGATCATCTACAAGGAAGAAGAATTTAGGGGTCTTCTCGCAGGGAGGTGTGTTAGTCTAATATGATGACATCTGCTCGCTCACGACAAAATTAACATTAAAGTCTGCCTAAGCCTGAAACATGTAAGCAATACCAGCTGCTTAAGCAGCACTAGCCCTGGTGTTAATTATATCAAATGCGAAACCCTGAGCAGAAAAGGTGCCAAGAAATGACTCTCCAGTGGCGCTAGAAGATTTGGCAACAGCTCATTAGCACCCTACAAAAACAAAGGATTAAACTGTGCCCCAAAACATCCAGCTCGTGCCGATACAAAGCCATTTTAGAATCCTCAGGGGAGCAGGACACTGAGAAAGAAGGAAAAAGTTGAGAAAGAACAGCAGTCCTGCCTACAAGGGGCAGAAGCAGGGGAACTACAGCTCTCTCAGGGCTGCACTGTACTTCCAACCAGGAACTACATCTTCTCCAGCCCAACAAATCCTTTCCTCCCACTACTTTTCTAGTTTCCCTCCATGTACAGTTACAGAACTTCTTCACACACATCCCAAACACTCCAGTCCTTCCTGTGAAATAGCTCGGCTCTTTCTAAGTCAGTCCTGAGGTAACCTCACCTCTTCTTTTCCCTTAAATGGATGATATGTTGCTCATCAGAGCAAATTGACTTCAACAAAGCAGTTTGTTACTTTGCCTTATATACTGCATTTTCCACTTGCAATAACCTACACCTATATAATACTCGATAGACCGAGTCTGGAACTCCATCTGGGATACTGGAATGTGAATTTTTTTTTCCTTTACAGTACTCAACGTGCAATGCAAGGGTTAGCTGGGGTGTTTGGGGTATTTTTCATTAAAAACAAAACCAAAGCAGCGAGACCATGCCAAAAACTGGCGGGTTTTTTTGAGTGATACTGCGCTCAACTTGTCTGTGACCACAGAGAAGGGTTACACAAAGAGTCATGGAGAATGGCAGCGGGTATTTTTTTTACCCCGCAGCTATATGCATTGTAATAAGGGGAACTCCCCACACTTGAAAACGCAGTTCACAGACTCTCAAGTTCAGCTGTCTGAACTCAGGTGCAACCCTGCTTTGGAACTGCAGGATGCCAGGGCGAGCAGACTGGGTCCTGAGAAAGCTCTTGGCTTTCCAGAGATAGGGTCAGTCTTGCAGGCTCTCCCCTGCTCAGAGAGGGACCCTTGCTGCCTCTGATCAGCTCTCTCCTTCACGTCAGCAGGATGATGAGAAACCCTCTGTGCAAAATTGCTCTCCACAACAAACGCCTTTATCAGAGAAAAAGAATATCGCCCATAAAACCATGGAAAACAAGAACCACCTAAACGGTTGCAGCAGCACCTTACTGTGCTAGTAGCAGTTGAGAAAAAATGAGGGGTTTTGAGAGGCAGTCTCCCAGGAAGTTTCAGTGGTTTACTAAGTAGAAAACACGAAAGACTCCAAATAATTTCTGAACTACTTAACTTTTGATTTGCTTAGCATGAACTTGCACTCAAATCCAAACTATCTCCGTATTTCCCTGGGTATTGAAATAGTACAAGCTAAACATACTGAGCAAAGTAGTTATTTCCTAACATCTAAAGCTAAGAGATCTTTTGTCCAAGGGTATGTAACCTTGACGTGCTCCAAGCCAGCCCCACTCTGAGAGTCACGATTTTGATGGGACAGCAAACACTGCACAAACATATGTTGTGTTTTGCCTTACTATATGGTACAGAAAGGAACTGGTTAAGAGAAATACAGGAAACTCCTTACAAATTGGTAGTGATGGCAATTTCCTGCAATAACTTAGAAGATTTTCACTTGCTTGGTTGGGTTGGTAACTCATATCCTTAGGTTGAAATTCAAGAACCTAAAGTCTTGACACACAATCCAGGGATTAATAATATAGACTGTATATACAAGAATGTGAAGCATAATGGACCCAATTCATGATATACCCACATTAGGTGTAACAGAAATGCTTTTCAGAGTTTTGATTTCAAGATGCTTTTGGAGACTCTGCTATTGGAGCAGAGGTTTAGAAAATTGACTCTGTTGAAGAAACGCTACCACAACAGTCACCGAGCGTTACGTCCAAGTGCCAAGAAAGAGCTGAGAAGACTTCAGGATTTAGGATGGGATTTTCAAAATCAAATGACACAGGGCCTATGGAATGATTTCTGGAGGCAGAGGGAGCATTCAGGCATCCTACTCCTACCAGCTTTCTCAAGAAGGTATCAAGTTATCTATCTGCCATTTGTAAAGTCTCTCTGCGTAATTCTAAATCAGCTAAGCACTTTTAAACATCCTAATGTGAACCTCTGTAGCTACATGGGTAAGTCCTACATGGTTATCAAGAAGCACGCAGCTCGTTTTACAAAGACTACACTGAGGGCAGGTTCGGTGCTGAGCTCTTCTAAAAAATTCAGTCACTTTATTCTGTTGCCAAAACGCAAAATTGACGCGCCGAAAACATTTGTCACACAAATGCTTGAAGATCTGTCTCTGACCCTCCTCCAAAACCTGTGTATTACTGACTGAAATGGGGGAGAGAGGTGTTAAAAAAGCCCCATACCTTTGGATTAATATACTTCCACAATTCTTTATGAGCACAGTTGGGATTTTTTCACAAGAGAGATGCTTCTGTGTTTCAAGATAGAGTATGTGGCTAGTATGTAATGTGGCTGAGGAAAACAGGAGGAGAACGCACTGGGAAAACACCCTGAAATCACTGCTGTGAACCAGACGCTTCCACCTCACAGCCTGACACGAAGCACACGGTTTGATGTCCATGGGGCACTGTGTCATGCTTTAGTGTTGCGTTTTTACCCCCCCGGCAGTGAGTTGTATTACAATCTGTAAAGTAGTAAAACCCACATCTACCATTATAAATAGTCATGGGATGCCCTGGAGTGACTGCAGCAGAGCTGGAGCTGCTGTCTTGGGGCCCCTGAAGGAATCTCAGCTGTGGCTTAACTCTGGGGACATCGCTTAGCCTATCAGCTGAATATCTAGTCGACAGGTAGATGTGGGCCTTCGCACGAGATGTGACAAGGTGAACAGCTGCTTCAGTGCATCCACGTTTCCTGGGATGAAGCTTTAGGGCCTTTCAGTCCCTGAAAAGAGCAGTCATCTCTGCGCCATGTAATTTCCTACAGTCTTTCTTCCATGGACAATCATCCTCCTTGTTCAAGGGAGGAAGCAGCAGCTGAGGCCCAGCTTAGGAGATCATTTTGAAACTAAGCGTAACTCAGAGCTTCATAACGGGCCCACTGATGTGGTTCCTCATGTGTCCCTGGTTCACTGAGCAGCCTAAGATGCACTGACAGCATCTATCCTGCTCCACCATCGATGGCTTGGGGAGATGCCACCAATAGAGCCACAACCACTCACCGCATAAGGCTGCTGAACTCCACAAGTGCTGCCTCCCCCTAGAGCTGTGCCGATTCCCACCCTCTGACATGGAGCTGTGCCCCCAACTTCCTCCACATGCACATGGAAATTTGACATGTCCCATTAGCTGCGAGTAAACGCAAGGCTTGACAATCCTCAGCTCATGCTCTGACTGTAGTCCTGACTCTTGCTCTTTCGTAAGTCAGTGGCAACACGGCTTGAGGAACCCAGCACTTTTCACACACCGGTTAAGGTAGAGGAATGCAAGTTGGGAGCTCCTCTTATTGCCTTTTTCCTCAGTTTCAAGCATATACTGCAGTTATGACAGCTGCACAAAGTTAACTTCTTTCTCACCACTGCTGTTTGTGTCAACAAGCATCTTGTCTGCAGAATCAGCCCAGAAACTCCTCCCAACCCTTTCCTGATTTTGTGCGTGACGATGGCTGTTCAAAACTGGGAAAAACCCAGAACTGAAGAACGTTCACAGCACCTACAAATTTCTTCATATTCTCGCAATACCGGGCCGAAGACTGACCACACTTTCTTTGCCCCCCAGAAGTCCACTTAGCTCTTACTCAGAGCTTGTATAATTTGCTGCCAAAGCTTGTGTGGTTTGATGCTCTGCCTTACTCAAGGGTTCAGAGAACTTGCTCTCGTGCCAGTGTGTTACGAAACCTCAGGCTGTAGGCTTCGGGCAGCCCGACTTTCATCGAGTTGCTGCAGTGTAAAAATGTGCTATGCAGGCCCCATCTGCCTTCACAAAGGACACTGCAGGATCAGCTGTCCCAGGAAAGCACTGTACCTTACACAGCAACAATTCCTCTGAAATTGCACAGCATATAGAAGTGGTGCCCGGTACCGAATGACACAGATAGAAGCAGACTGGGCCATGCTGTGTCTCCTCCCTAGTCCCTTAAGTAAACGAAGAGAACTGTCTCCTCTGGTCACCCAGGAATTTAACAAGCCCTCTCCCTCGCGCGTAAGCTGAGATGACTCCTCAATGCTCTCCCCACGAACAGCCAGACACTGTCTAGCTCAGGCAGATTTGCACTCCGTGGCATTTAACTTCTTGCACCACCTCACACGCTCCCACTGAAGACAGAAGCTGTTGTCAGCCCGCAGAGGTACCCGGGCAGCCACTCCGCAGACGGCACAACATTCGTGCCTCTGCGCGTGTATGAAAGTGCCGCGGCCAGCTAATTCTTTACAGCTTGCACTTTTTAGCCCTTGTTATGGCAGACAGTTGGGCGCCCCTGTACAGTTAAAGATCACAGGCCTTGATAACCTGGCTCTTTGATTTATGACAGCCCAGACCTTAGTGATCACCTAATGAGGGGAACCTGGAGTGTCAACCTGTTTATTAAATACCCAGAACCAGCTGTAGACCCAGCCAAGGAAGTAAGTTAATCATATTTCTCATTTATTTTGTGTATCCCTCTCACTCCCTGGCTCTCCCCATTCTCTCCTCCGTTCTGCCTGGCTCCCTCTTTTCATCTCCGAAGGGGAGGGATTTTGGACAGGTCATTTACGGAGACTGTCAGGGGGCCGAAATGTTTGCGATTTCCTACTGATTTCTTAGGTGTTTAGAAGTTAATAATATTCAGCACCTCATGATTCTTTCCTAGATGTCAAACAAAGACATGAAAGGCAAGGAACCCAAGAGGGAAAGGAGGGGGAAGGAGGGAAAGGGATGGAGTAGCAGGGGCAGTAGGAGAACAACTTTCCTTTTCCCCACAGTTTTAAAGAAAGCTGCAACCAAGGAAAAACAGCTTTGGTACTAACACAGGAAAAAAAAAAAGCACTTAAGAATCACGCAAACATCTCTCAATGGCCTTTACTGAATGAAAAATGTCTTTGCTCTTCCTCAGTAAGACCCCAGGCAAGAAAAACGAAGATCCAAAAGGCAAAGATTCAACCTGTAAAACTACCTCAGATTTATTAGTTTTCCTTTCTGTCCCTATTTATGGCTCTTATTTGCCTAATCCTTTCCAAGGTTGGTTTTTCTGTTGTTGTTTTTGTGGTTTGTTTTGTTTGTTTTTTAATCTCTTTGAAGAAGCTCATGAAAGAAAGGACTTGCTAAAAGATGACTGAATCCATCCACCTGACAGGACACAACTCAGAAGAGATACCTGGCATTAGAATTGTGTCAGACAGGACATAAAGGATAACTGAGATACAGTTCTAGAGCACAGAGCAAGTGCAGTTATGTTTCTATTGACAGATTATTATGAACTTTATAATCATTAAAAATTTAATGAAGCTTACTCATCACCAGTTCAGACATTTTCATTTCACTTTAACCACAACAGATCGCTTTCTTGAACTAGAAGAGTTCTGTTCCAAAAAGTCTCTCTTATCAGCGAGCGCAGGTTCTGCTATCTCCTAAGATGAGGCTGGCCCCAGCAACTGTGAACCTGCCTCTAAATACGCCTGTCTGCTGCATCTGGAAAGATAAACCTCAAAAACTGAGGCAATAAACGCCCTTCACTTATAAATACTTCAGTGAAACATAAATGTGGAGAAACCACTCGGATACCTGATCTGATCCCGTGAGTCAGACCATATCCCTTCTGCTGTATTCAGAAAGGATGAGGGAGCTGACAGAAAGCACCAGCACAATCCAGTACTTAGCGTTCCTAAACATTAGTTCATTACATTTCACTTCATCCCAAGTGGCAGCATGCTATTCGAATTGCAATCAGAACTTTTCAGAAAAGCTGAAGCACATTTCAGCATACTAGGCTTGAGGTCACCAAGGTTGCATACCACAGAGGGCAGGTCCACGACCAACAAATCGTTAAAGCCTCTGGGCTGGCTGTTAGCAAAAAAGGTATTACTTGCCTCTGCTATTATCTGAGAGTCCAAAAGTAAAGCAGGCTATGGGACAACCCTAAGCTTTGGAGTTGCAAATGTCAGATAACTATCTTCACTTCTGGCCCAACAACAATCAGATAGGATTCCTAAGTCTGGGCTCATCATACGGTCGGTTGTTCCTGTTCATGCCTCTGCTTCTATGAGAAGCTAGGAGAGCGGTAGCTGGCTTTTTGGGGAAAGAAAAAAGGGCCTGAACATCCCCTTTTTATTGATGAGAATTTTGATCCTTCTAATAGTGCTTTCTAGACCTTTCAAGTAAAAAGCTTCCCCAAGTTCTTTCACACTGACCAGGTGAGGCTACAGCCTGAGATCGGCAAGGCCCTCCACGGGTGAAGTAACAGGGACGGAAAAAAGCCCCACATCACGGTTCTTCATCGCTTGTAGCTGCAGAAGAAACAAACATCCCGATGTGCCAATCCTGCAAGTCTCTCTGAGCGAGTTGCCAAGACCTCCAGGAGTCAAGCTTATCAGAAGTTCTTGCCTCATCGTTTCAGGCTCATCATTTGCAGAATTAGTCTAAGACATCAAGTGGTGCTATTTCCAGAGGCTCCACCTCGATGGGATGATTTTCAAGAGTATCGGACACCTCATCTCAGCTGAGCAACTCTGCAATTCCAGCCCTTGGTATTTCAATCTTGTATCCTTTCCTCCCACCTGAGGCAGCATTCGAGGCAGCTCGTACCTTGCCGTGCACCTCTGTCTCCTTGGGCACCTTCCCAGGCTTCCTGTCACAGCAGTGCCTGGCTTTTGCAACTCCAAGGAGGAGCTCACCGAGCTTCCTCTTGTTCAGAGTCTGAGACTGACAGCTTTACCAATTCAAGCCCTCTGCCTGCTTGCACAGATGAGAGCTTCCAGCTACCGACCTCACACACCCTCTAGACTGCACAACAATCTGCCTAAAGCTTCCCCATATCTCACTCACTTACGTTGGCCAGAAGAGCCCATGAGGGCAGCCCAGAGTGTACTTTCTCTGGTGCTTTGTCCAGCCTGCTTGGAAATGATGGGGAGATGTTTTCAGTTGCTGCAGCCTAGCCTGATTCTTAGCTTCAGAAATCTTAACGCTTTGCTTGGTTTCCTTTTATCTGCCTCTTTATCTGTTTAAATTTAGCCTGGTTCCTATATGCTGTTTCCCAAGTCCGAGCCAATATCTGTTACCCAGTACCCAAGGGGGATCTTTCTCTGCCACTTTCCTTCTTCCTTCAGCTCTACTCATTCTCTTGCAGTATCTGAGGCTCCCTTGACCCAAAACAGCTATCCTGCTGGCAGCTGCTGCTACCGGAGGTAAGATGTCTTCGAGGCATGACATCAAGGAGTACTGCAGAAAATAGAAGCAAATCCTAAAGGCTGCCTGTGTCTATATAATATATTTATTTAATTGATACGCTCTCAGCTTTCCTTAATAGAAACTGTCAGAAGCATCAAGCAGAACTGTCTCTTGCTATTCACTGGGTCCCCCAGAGCAGGCAGGTAGCAGATGGGGATGGGAAGAAATCACTAACTGCCCTTATTGTGTGGAAATGAGCCTGCAAGCACTTGCAGAGGGAATATTTCAAGGCTCAACTGAGAAATAACAACACAGATATAGTAGCAAGCAGCTAAGGTGGGAAACGGGCGCAAAACAGGCTCGTGCTGAGAAGTGACTTGAAAGGAAGAGAAGCGACTGAGCGGCCACTTGCATCAGGAGGCAAGCCTCGGGGGTCGCTCTCTGGATGGGGATATGGAGGGGG